>MU712233.1:101014-128957 GCA_026770625.1 Nicotiana glauca | reverse complement strand
GACATATCCAAAATCACCTAACAAAGCTACTGCAACTCTCGGAATTCCATTCCGACCCTCAGATCAAAATCTCACCTACCAACCGGAATCCGCCAAAATTCAAACTTCGCCAATTCAAGCCTAATTCTACACTGGACCTCCAAATTCAATTCCAATCGCACTCCTAAGTCACAAATCATCCCCCGAAGCTAACCGAACCACCGAAATTCACATCCGCACCGTCTAACCACATAGTCAACTTCCGGTTGACTTTTCTAATACAAGCTTCCTTCTGAGAGGCTATGTGCCTTATTTTCAATCAAAACCAATTCAATTACACCCGATCAACTCTAATACTGACATTGAGACATGAAGCAAGACAATAAGGGGGAAACGGTGCAGTAACTCACGTGACGACGGGTCGGGTCGGGTCGTCACAAATAGTAATCCACAAAATATATATCTTTTTATATATGTGTGTATTATATAAAAATATACATATTTTATATACCTTTGGCTAGTGAATGCAATAATTTTGACCGACCAATCAATTTTATATTTTGCCAAAATCAAAAATCAATCAAACACAGAACTTTGTTCCGATCCTTTGGATATTCTCATATCCTATGACTTGGATCTCAAGAACAGTAAACACGAACTCCTAGAGTAATATGGATTCTTAATGACTATCTCATGTGTTATATAATATACCTCTATCTGAAATTTATTTACCAAATACACGTATTAAAATCTGCCATGTAAATATTACGCTCACTATGTATTTTGGCTATTTTTTTTTGTAACTGAATATTTGTTGAGTGAAATGTAAAAATCATTTTTGATGCATTCTTTCTAAGCCTTACTTCTAAGAGGCAATATATAAGTCATAAATTAGAGATTTCTGTCACATATCCAATGCTTGCACCTAGTCGGCGACGATAATCTTGTTCCTTCTTTAGACCATATTGTCGAACAAATAAAGAAGATGGGACAGACTATGGTTTCTTTCACCTTTGCATATTAATAAGAGTAGCTACCTACTTAATATTCAACAAACTCGGTAGAAACTAATGCTGGCGGAAATTCCAAAGAAACAGTTTATAGGGACTGACGAAATTCTAAAAATTAAATAAAACAAACTAAGGAGATATTAAAATAACAGTCAAGAAAAAGTCACAGAAAAACTCATCAAAGGGACAATGAATATGCCATTGAGCGTCGTTTTTATGAGTCATAACTACTGAAGCATTAAAGGTACATACAGAAGACATACACCTGCAAGACTGATAGAAATCTAATACTCCTTCCGGTCCAAAATAAGTGATTTTTTGGATATTTTCACACAGATTAAAAAATTCACCTTTTAGCATTAATTAGCAATGAAATTGACCATATTAACCTTTACTATCTCACATAAACACTCCTAACACATATTTCAATTCTATTTACTCCAAGGACAATGTAGGGAAAAAATAATCAATTCACTCTTGAAATCTAAAAAAATCACTTATTTTGGACCACAAGAAAAAAGCCAAAAAATTACTTATTTAGGACTGGAGGGAGTATGAACAAACCATATTTAGTAATTTAGATCTTCAAGTTCCAATAGAGTCCACAGACCTGTTTCAGGAGAATCTATTACAATTTACAATGTATGCTTAATAAAAGTTACGAACATCAATAGAGAAAGAAAAATACTGAACTTTAAGAGAAAAACTACCCAAATCTATATACAAAAATAGAATAAATAGAAGGATACTATAATCCAAAAATATTGGATGGAAGTATGGAACATCAACAAAAGTAGAAAAGTAGAATGGCATGTAGACGAAATATGGAAGAAGCTTTTGAAACTAGAAATAACCCTTCGTTGAAAAGGGATCCGCAACCGACGCTAAAAGAAGGAAAGGTCATGACGTATATATGAATTAATAGATTTCTGTCACGACCCCAACCCCGGTCATGATGGCGCCCAACACACTGTTAGGCAAGCCCGACCTTTCAACAATATTTTCCAACTTTAACAAATTATAGATGCAAAGCACAGGGAATAATTACTAAGCCATTTTATCAAAAGTCTAGAAATAATGATGGAATATACGGAAGTTTAACAAAATACTGTAACATAACCCCAAATAGGATCCGGTGTCACGAATATGAGCTTCTAATACAGAATGTCAACCTACTACAAGTCTGTCTAAGAAATGCGGAATAAAAGATAGGGATAGAAGGGAGAGATCAAGGCTGCAAACGCCATGCAGCTACCTCAATACTCCCGGATGCTACTGCGCTACTAAAAAAATCCTCACTCAGCCCGTGGGGTACCTGAATCTCCACGCAAGGTGAATGGAGTAATGTGAATACTCTGATCCAGTGAGTAATAAACATAAATAAAGGCTGAGTATAAGAAATCTTGAAATAATACAAAGTAAACTATAACTGGCAGTCCAGAACATTTAATGGTAAAGCAACAAACCGACGAAATAAGGTACAGAAATACTATGACAAGTAAACCAGATAAGTATCAAATGCATGAATGCAATGCAACACATAGAATGGCACACTCTAGTACCTGCTGCGGCGTACAGCCCAATCCATTTAACGTCGACGCCGCTCACTGCGGGTGTGTACAGACTCAGGAGGGGCTCCTACAGCCCAAGCGCAAATAATCAAGCTACCTCGTGGCACCAACCAGGCTCTCGGCCTCAATATTAATATAATACCGTTGCGCTGCGCAGCCCGATCCATGCTCAGTCCAGAAATTCACATAAGCCTCTCGGGCAATATTAAAATAATAAGGTTCTCAGCTCAAAATGTCAATAAAAATAGTGTTCTTGTTTTCAGGTCTTGGAAAAATGGCTGAGCATTTCAAAACAGTATTTAAACTTAGGACTGAAATCGGTTAACAAGTCAAATAATGTGAAAATAGTGATAGCATTCCCTGAAGGATTCAAATAATCGGCATAAAGCCTAAATATAACAATTTAGTCCAAGTAGGATGATTATCAAACAAGTCTTAGTCGAAAACACTGTGTAAACATCACTCGGGATGGACCAAGTCACAATCTTCAAACACAAACGACCCCGCACTCGTCATAGAGCGCGTGTCTCGCCTCAATATAGTGTTACAATGTGAAATTCCGGGGTTTCAAACTCTCAGGACATCATTTACATCTATTACTCACCTCAAGCCGACCAAAAGTCTAGCTCGCTATGCCTTTTCCTCTCGAATCGACCTCCTCGTGTGTCGAATCTGATCAAAACCACAAGGAATACGTTATAATAGGCTAAGGAAACATAACCCAATCGAAAAGACTCAAAAAATATCAAAAATTACGAAGTTGGCTAAACCTTAGCCCCGGGCCCACTTCTCGAAAAATCAAAAAATTTACATCACCGGATTCCTTATCTCGCCACGAGTCTATACATATAAAATTTACTAAAATCCGAGCTCAAATGCTCCCTCAAACTCCAAATTTTCATTTTAAAAGTCAAGCCCTAGTTCTTCCATTTTTAATCAAATTTCCATGAATTTATGTGTTGATTCTCAATAAAATGATGATTCTAGGTCACAAGAATCACCCCCAATCAATTCCCGTCGAAACCCTCTTTAATCCTCGTCAAAAAATCCCAAGGTTGCTCAACAATGGTGAAAATAAGACCTAGCTCGCGGAGTAAATATTATAAGTCTGCCTAGCTCTTTCCGCTTCTGCGGTCCTGTTTCTGCTTTTGCGGGACTGCTCCCGCGACTTTTATTCCACTTCTACGGAAATACCAAACTCAAGCCCAATCGCTTCTACGGTTACACTATCGCATAAGCGATATCGCTTCTGCAGCTACCCAATCGCTTCTGTGGAACCAACGCCCAGGCCTCTTCACTGCTTCTGCGGTCAATCCTTCGCATAAGCGTGTCCACTTCTGCGGTCCAAGACTCACAGAAGCAAAAATACCAGTTGCAGCAGGCTTCAACAACATGCAAACTCCAAACTCTCCGTTTAACCATCCGAACTCACCCCGAGGCCCCCGGGACCTCAACCAAAAACACCCACACATCCCATAAGATCATTCAAACTTGTTCCAATCATCAAAACACATCAAACAATGCTAGAACCATCAAATTGCATCGGATTCAAGCCTATGTTCTTCAAAAACTTCTGAAATACACATTTGACCAAAAACCCGATCAACCTGAAATTTTGCACACACATCCAAAATCACCTAACGAAGCTACAACAACTCTTGAAATTCCATTTCGACCCTCATATCAAAATCTCACCTATCAACCAGAATTTACCAAAATACTAACTTTGCCAATTCAAGCCTAATTCTATCAAATCGCATCGGGTTGCACGCCGCAACTTTATGGAGTGGGTTGCACACCGCAACAGTTATTGATGTCATGTGTTTGTATTGAGTATTGATTCCTTGTTCATTGTGAATCTAAGCTGTTCTAGTTCGTTACTTGGGATTACTGTTGATATTTTATCTCCCCATAGCATGTCTCCCCCTCCCATATTGTTAATTGCTTTGTATTTGATATTTCTTTGTATATTTATAACTGCACAGGTTTATGTGGTATCCCGTCTAACCTCGTCACTACTTCGCCGGGGATAAGCTAAACACTTACCAGCACATGGAGTCAGTTGTGCTGATGCTACACTTATGTGCATTTTTGCATAGGTCTAGGTTTTGAGGAGCAGCAGCAGCAGCATTAGTACGAGAGCAGGATTTCATTATAACGAGACTGAGGTAGCCTTGCAGGTGTCTGCAGGCCCGGCGTCTCTTTTTTATGTTCCTTTTTAGATTGTTGCCTCATTGCTTTCAAGACAGACAACTTATATGTTTCTTTCAGACCCTTGTATTTAGTATATTCTTAGTAGTTCGTGAGTATGTGATACCAAATCTTGGGTAGAGGTTGATGTTTTAAACGTCAATACCACACAAGAGGGGGGGTGATTTGTGTGGTACTTAATTTTCGCATTAGAAGAACCTGGTTCTTCTAAGTGATCTAACTACAGCAGTTTGCGGAATAATAAATACTGAAAGCAAAGTGCACAGAGATTTTTACGTGGAAAACACCTGGCTCAAAAGGTGAAAAAAACCACGACCTACTACTCAGTAGGATTTTCCCAAACTCCACTAAAATCACTGAGCCAAAAACTGCATTTACAAAGACTCTTTGTAAACCTAAGGATTAACTCTAATCCCAGTGTGGCACACAGCCTCAACTGTTGCGACACTTTCAAGTTAACTCTAACTTGAATTCTCAGAGTACCTAATACAATTGCTTCTAAGAAAGCTGAAGGGTACAATATTAAAACCTACTACAATTGAACTAGACATAGAATAAATACAATGATGAAACTGGTTCTTCTATCTTAGTTCATGTAGCTTCAGACGTGCACACTTGTATCTCGCATATATTTCTTGCAAAACAGACTTGATCTTTTTGCTCTCAAATATGCCTAACTTCTGCTTATGTGCGTTACCTGTAAAAGAAAACAACTTAGTTATTTTATAGATCAGCAGCTTGAGTTTGATCGAGACTCTAATGCTTATCCTTAGTCGATTTGAGTCCTCAACTAATACAAACTCCCATCATTATCCTATCTTAGGATTGTGTTCTCTTATCATAAATAGACTATCCTCCTTAGAACTCAATGCAACCTTTTCGATTCCATTCAGAAGATATTTGTTGCATACGCTTCAGTACATATCTTCCTTACGTGTCTCTCATGTGCAATGGTTATGACTAACTGTGTCTCTCATGATGGACCAGGTCCTTCCCTGATGTTCATTTGTCAATCTTCAAAACTTCGACTGAACTTGGGCCAACAGAGGTTATTGTTGATTACTCCGTATTTGTTTCAGACTTATAAATTAGATTTCCGAAGTTATTATTACTATTATTATTGATGCTATAAATTGTCAACAGAATGGTTTTTTGTTAATGAAAAAGGTAGATAAGTTGGTTGGCCTAGCTACTACGAGTAGGCGCCATCACGATCCCGATGGCGGGAAATCTGGGTCGTGACAAGTTGGTATCAGAGAACTAGGTTACATAGGTCTCACAACTCACAGAAAAACTTAGTAGAGTCTAAGGGGTAGGTACAGAGACGTACTTGTTCCCCAGAGTCTATTGAGTTAGGAAACATCTCTCATTTGTTCTTTCTTGTCGTACGATTTGGTTTCTCAATTGCTGATTGAATTTCTACTCTGTTCTTTCGCAGATGGCGAGAACACGCGCTTCCTCATCCACCGATCAGCAGTCCAAGCCCCAGGCAGCTCCCGCTAGGGGCAGAGGATGTGGCCACGCTAGGGGACGAGGTAGGGGTAGGGCCCAGCCACCAGCAGTAACACCAGTGGCAGACCCCCAGGTTGGCCTTGACGAGGATGTTCCGGCCCCAGCCCAGATAGTTCCAGTGGGCCCAACTTAGGTCCCAGAGGGGTTTATTGCTACCCCAGTTCTTCAAGATGCCGTAGTCCGGTTGGTTGGCCTTATGGAGAGTGTCACCCGAGCAGGATTGCTTCCTGCAGAACCAGCCACTTTCCATGCTGGAGGAGGAGCCCAGACTCCTGCTGCACGTCTCAGACTCCTACTGCACGTACTCCGGAGTAGGTAGCTCCCCAAACTCAGGTTCCATTGGTTCAGACAGCTGTAACAGTTCAGCCGGGGGTAGTTTCACAGACCGGTGATGGAGTGCCTATGTCCGCAGATGCTTTATGGAGGTTGGACAGATTTACCAAGCTCTTCACTGCTTCATTCAGCGGAGCTTCTTCTGAGGACCCCCAGGATTTCCTATATAGCTGCCACGAGGTTCTTCGGAACATGGGCATTGTGGAGTCCAATGTAGTTGATTTTGTGGCTTTTCGTTTATCTGGATCTGCCAAGACTTGGTGGAGGGATTATTGTTAGCCAGACCAGCAGGGTCGCCGCCTTTGACTTGGTATCAGTTCTCGGAGTTGTTTCTAGAGAAGTTTCTTCCCGTTACTCAGAGGGATTCTTATCGGAGGCAGTTTGAGCGCCTCTAGCAGGGGTCTATGATGGTCGCCTAGTATGAGACCCGATTTATCGATCTAGCTCGCCATGCCGTTGTCATACTTCCCACTGATAGGGAGAGGGTGAGGTGATTTATTGATGGTTTGATCCAGCCTATTCGTCTTCAGATGGCCAGAGAGGCGGGTAGTGACATTACCTTTCAGGAGGCAACCAATGTGGCCCAAAGGATCGAGATGGTTCTACCACAGGGGGGTGGTTATAGGGCAGACAAGAAGCCTCGTCACTCAGGTCGATTCAGTGGTGCCTCATCTGGAGGCAGGGACTCTTATGATAGGGGCCAGTCTTCCAGGCCTTTTCAGTCAGCCCTCCAAGTTTCACAGGGTGTCTCAGGTGATCGTGGTTTTCGTGGGCAGTATTCTAATCAGTAGCCCATCAGTGCACAGCCTCTTCAGAGTGATCGTGGAGGTCATTCAGGCCGTCAGGGCTAGTCTCATCATACAGGGGGGATGTTATGAGTGTGGTGAGTATGGTCACATCAGGAGAGCTTGCTCGAGATTGAGGGGTACACAGTCACGGCAGCAGGGTCCTCGCCCCATGATTCAGGCACCAGTTAACCCACAGCCTGCCCAACCAGCTAGGGGCGGGGGTAGGGATCATAGAGGTGGAGGTCAGGACCGTAGAGGTGGAGGTTGTGCTGCCAGAGGTAGGGGTCAGCCGGTGGCCGATCATCCTAGAGACATGGTTCAGGGAGGTAGGGCTTAGCCCCGGTTTTATGCTTTGCCAGCCAGGCCAGAGGCGGAGGCGTCAGATGCTGTTATTACAGGTACTATTTTGGTTTGTAATAAAGATGCGTCAGTTCTATTTGACCCTGAGTCTACATATTCATATGTGTCTTCCTATTTTGCACCCTGCCTGGCTATGTCTAGTTATGCTTTGGACATTCATGTTTATGTATCTACACCGGTGGGTGACTCCATAATAGTCGACCGGGTGCATCGTTCCTGTGTGGTTGTGTTTGAGGGTCTTGAGACCCGTGTTGATCTACTGCTATTAGATATGTTATATTTTGACGTTATATTGGGGATGGATTGGTTATCCCTGTATCATGCCATCTTGGATTGCCACACCAAGATGGTGATCTTGGCCTTGCCAGAATTGCCCCGACTAGAGTGGAGAGGGACTCAGGTCACGCCACTCACAGTGTTATCTCATATGTTAAGGCTCGACCCATGGTCGAGAAGGGGTATTTAGCTTATCTAGCGTATGTTGGCGACTCCAGCACAGAGGTTCCTTCTATTGAATTTGTTCCTATTGTTCGGGAGTTTCTCGATGTTTTCCCTTCGGACCTACCGGGTATGCTGCCCGATAGGGATATTGATTTCTATATTGATTTGGTTCCGCGCACGCAGCCCATTTTTATTCCAACGTATCGCATGGCCCCGCCAGAGTTGAAAGAGTTGAAGGACCAGTAGCAGGATTTACTAGAGAAGGGTTTTATCAGGCCTAGTGTTTCTCCTTGGGGTGCGTTGGTGTTATTTGCAAAGAAGAAGGATGGTTCGATGCGGATTTGTATTGATTACCGGCAGTTGAACAAGGTGACGATAAAGAACAAATATCCACTGCCGAGGATTGATGATTTGTTTGACCAGCTTCAGGGAGCAAGGGTGTTCTCAAAGATAGACTTGAGATCTGGCTATCATCAGCTGAGGATTAGGGCGTTTGATGTCCCTAAGACATCATTCCGCACTCGGTATGGGCACTACGAGTTTTTTGTCATGTCATTTGGGTTGACCAATATCCCAGCAGCATTTATGAAGTTGATGAATTGAGTGTTCAGACCTTATCTAGACTTGTTCGTGATAGTCTTTATAGACGATATTCTGGTGTACTCCCGCAGCCGGGAAGAGCACGAGCAGCACCTCAGAGTGGTTCTTCAGACTCTAAAGGATAGTCAGCTGTATGTAAGTTTTCGAAGTGCGAGTTCTGGCTGAGTTCGATTGCATTTCTAGGTCATATTGTATTAGTAGAGGGTATTCAGGTGGACCCAAAGAAGATTGAGGCAGTCAAGAATTGGCCTCGACCAGCTTCAATGACCGAGATTCGGAGTTTCTTGGGGTTAGCAGGTTATTACCGTCGGTTCGTAGAGGGATTTTCGTCTATTGCAGCCACGATGACCAAGTTGACCCAGAAGGGTGCCTAGTTCAGATGGTCGGATGAGTGTGAGGCAAGCTTTCAGAAGCTCAAGACAGCTCTCACTACAGCACCGGTGTTGGTTTTGCCCACCGGTTTAGGGCCTTACACTATCTATTGTGATGCTTCCCGTATTGGTCTGGGAGCAATATTGATGCAGGATGGCAAAGTCATTGCCTATGCTTCGAGGCAGTTGAAGATCCATGAGAAGAATTATCCGGTATATGATCTAGAGTTGGCAACGATTTTTCATGCTTTGAAGATTTGGAGGCATTACCTATATGGTGTGACGTGTGAGGTGCACACAGATCACAAGAGCCTTCAGTACCTGTTCAAGCAGAAGGAGTTGAATGTGAGGCAGAGGATATGGCTGGAGTTGTTGAAAGATTATGATGTTACTATATTATATCACCTGGGTAAGGCCAATGTGGTGGCCGATGCACTGAGTAGGAAGTCTGCCAGTATGGGTAGTCTTGCCTACATCCCGGTCAGCCAGAGGGCGCTTGCTTTAGATAATCAGTCCTTGGCCAATCGATTTGTGAGATTAGACATTTCTGAGCCCAGCAGAGTATTGGCTTCCACGGTCTCTCGTTCTTCTCTATTAGAGCGTATCCGCGATCGGTAGTTTGATGATCCCATTTGTGTGTCCTGAGAGACACGGTGCAGCGTGGAGGTGCCACGAAGGTGACCCTAGGTGATGATGGTGTTTTGAGATTGCAGGGGCGAGTCTGTGTGCCCAATGTTGATGGGATTCAATAGTTGATCTTAGCGGAGGCCCATAGTTCTCGGTATTCTATTCACCCAGGCACCGCGAAGATGTATCAGGACTTGCGGCAGCATTATTGGTGGCGTAGGATAAAGAAGGATATTGTTGCGTATGTGGCTTGGTGTTTGAACTGTCAGCAGGTCAAGTATGAGCATCAGAGACCCGGTAGCTTGTTTCAGAGGATTGAGCTTCCCGAGTGGAAGTGGGAGAGGATTACCATAGATTTCATTACTGGATTTCCGTTGACCCGGAAGAAGTTTGATGCCATTTGGGTCATTGTTGATAGGCTGACCAAGTCAGCACACTTCATTCCAGTAATAGTCTCCTATTCATCCGAGAGGTTAACGGAGATTTATATCCGGGAGATTGTTCGCTTTTTATGGCGTACCGGTATCCATCATTTCAGATCGGGGTACGCAGTTTACCCCGCGCTTCTGGAGAGCAGTTCAGCAAGAGTTAGGCACCCAGGTCCAGTTGAGCACAGCATTCCATCCTCAGACGGACGGTCAGTCCGAGCGGACAATACACATTTTGGAGGATATGCTCCGAGCTTGCGGCATTGATTTTGGAGGCTCGTGGGACCAGCTTTTACCTTTAGCAGAGTTTGCCTACAACAACAGCTACCATTCCAGCATCCAAATGGATCCATATGAGGCGTTGTATGGTAGGCGATGTCGGCCTCCAGTCGGATGGTTTGAGCCAGGAGAGGCTCGGTTATTGGGTACAAACTTAGTTTAGGAGGCCGTATATAAGGTCACGATCATTCGGGAGAGGCTGCATTCAGCTCAGTCTAGGCAGAAGAGTTATGCAGACCGTAAGGTCCGAGATGTAGATTTTATGGTCGGTGAGCGGGTATTGCTCCGGGTGTCGCCTATGAAGGGCGTGATGAGGTTCGGAAATAAGGGCAAGCTTAGCCCTAGGTACATTGGTCCGTTTGAGATTCTTGATCGAGTGGGAGATGTGGCTTATAGACTTGCATTGCCACCTAGCTTATCAGCCGTGCATCCAGGTTTTTATGTATCTATGCTTCGGAGGTATCATGGCGATCCTACTCATGTGTTAGACTTCAGCACTGTCCAATTGGACAAGGATTTTTCTTATGAGGAGGAGCCGGTAGCTATTCTAGACCGGCAGGTTCATTAGTTGAGATCTAGGAGTTTTCCCTCTGTTAGTGTTCAGTGGAGAGGTCAGCCTCCTGAGGCCTTGATCTGGGAGTCCGAGTCTGATATGCGGAGCCGTTATCCGCATCTGTTCCCGACTCAGGTACTTCTTTTCTTTTGTCCGTTCGAGGATGAACGGTTGTTTTAGAGGTGGAGGATGTGACGACCCAAAGGGTCATCACCTATTTCCTCATCCGTTTCGTGCTTCTGAGGCCTTGAAAACCTCTTTTTTACTTGCCTCGATTTGCGTGCATAGTTCGGGTGCGTAACCGAAAACTTTTATGTTAAAATATGTGAATTCTATGAAAAATTTGAAGAATTTTGATATTAATATGATTATGGTTGACTTTTGTCAATATTTTTGGTAAACGGACATGGACCCAAGATTGGAAGGTCCCGGAAGGTCCGTAGAAAAATATGGGACTCGAGCATGTGCCAAGAGTCGAATTCGGAGGTCTAGATCCCGAGATATGAATTTTTTCGTGAAATAATTTTTCTGAAATTATTAAGGAAAATGGAAATAAAAATTGATTAAAGGACTATGGTATCGGGCTCGTCTATTGGTTTTGACGCCCGGTACAAGTCTTAAATATGTGTTAAGTACTTTCTGTGAAGTTTGGTCGAAATCGGACGTCATTTGACGTGTTTCGGACCTAAGTATCTAAAGTTTGAAGTTTATGAAGTTATAATGAAAAATGATGAATTTGGGGCTTGATTCATTGATGTTGATGTTATTTTGGCGATTTGATCGCGCGAGCAAGTCCGTAGGATATTTTTGAGGTTGTGTGCATGTTTGGTTTGGAGCCCCGAGGGCTCGGGTGAGTTTTAGATAAGCATCGGATTGCATTTTCTCATTTTTAAAAACCTGGTATTTTCAGTTCTGGTTTCTTCGCATTTGCGAAGATTTTCTCGCAAATGCGAATCAGGGGAAAACTGGGCCAGATCGTAAATGCGATAAAATTGTCCGCAAAAGCGAAGGGGACCAGATCGCAAATGCGATCAAGACTTCGCAAATGCGAAGTCCGCACCTAGGCCCAGTGTTTGCAAATGCGAACTAAAGCCTCACATTTCCCAGACCTATTTTGTTCGCAATTGCGAACCATGGGTCGCAATTACCATATCCGCAGCCCAGCAATTTTTATACTTAGTCGAAATTTCATCACTTTTCACCATTCTTTCAAAATCCAAACACCATAGGTGATTTTTCAAGAGCAAACTTCATCCCAAATCACTTGTAAGTTGATTATTACTCGATTCTTTCAATCTTTAACATCAGTTAACATGTTTTCCACTTGAAATCAAGGATTTCCATGGGTGAAATTGGGATTTTTGGGTAGAACCTAGGTTTTCTATAAATTGGGGAGTTGGACCTCGATTTGAGGTCTGATTTCAAAACAAATTACATATTTGAGTTCGTGGGGGAATGGGTAACCGGATTTTGGTTCGAACCTCGGGTTTTGACCATGTGGGCCTGAGGGCATTTTTGGAAATTTTGGGAAAAAACTTGGGAAAATCACTTTTATGTATTCAAATTGATTCATATAGTATTTATTAAAGTACTTGAACAATTTGTGATTAGATTCGAGCGAATTGGAGGTGGAACCGCGAGGTAAAGCGATAGTTGAGGATTAAGTTGATTTCAAGGCTTTGAGGTAAGTGTTTGGTCTAACCCTAGCTTGAAGGAATAAGAGTTGAGTCTTGTTGCTAATTGCTATGTGATCGAGTACGATGTATAAGCATGGTGATGAGTATCTATATATCGGTGTCTAGCATGACCGTGAGTCCTTATAATGTGATTACCATGACTTGGTTGTGAACTCCGTGTTTATTGGAGAAATTCTATATGTTGTGAATAACATGTGAACGGTAAAATAATTATTTGATTCCTGGGAGCATTGGCTCGAATTGTGATACGGATATTGAAAGTATATGAAATGACTGGATTCTTTGGAGCATTGGCTCAAATGGTAGAGTGAATTATAAGATAAGAAAAGTAAGAAAAAAAAAAGCGTTGTTGATTATTCCTTTGCCGGGACATTTGGTTGAACTTGTTGGATTCTTTTCCCTTGCCGGTATTTTTGTCAAATGTTTGCTTATTGTTATGTCCCTTAATTGTGGCTGTTGTTTGGGGAACCAGACTGTTAAATGATATTGAGGAGCGGGTTGCGCGCCACAACAATGATATTGAGGATCGGGTTGCATGCCGCAATAATGATATATGAGGGTCGGGTTGCGCGCCGCAACAGCGATACCTGATTAATGGTATGGGTCAGGTTGCACGCTGCAACGGTGATATTTGTGGAGCGGGTTGCACGCTGCAATAGTTATTGATTCCATGTGTTTGTATTGAGTATTGATTCCTTGTTCATTGTGAATCTAAGCTGTTCTAGTTTGTTATTTGGGATTACTGTTGATATTGTATCTCTCCATAGCATGTCTCCCCCTCCCATGTTGTTAATTGCCTTGTATTCGATATTTCGTTGTATATTTATAACTGCACAGGTTTATGTGGTGTCCAATCTAGCCTCGTCACTACTTCGCCGGGGTTAGGCTAGACACTTACCAGCACATGGGGTCGGTTGTGCTGATGCTACACTTCTGTGCATTTCTGCACATGTCCAGGTTTTGAGGAGCAGTAGCAGCAGCATTAGTACGAGAGCATGATTTCATTATCACGAGACTGAGGTAGCCTTGCAGGCGTCCGCAGGCCTGGCGTCTCTTCTTTATGTTCCTTTTTAGACTATTGCCTCATTGTTTTCGAGACAGACAGCTTATATGTTTCTTTCAAACCCTTGTATTTAGTATATTCTTAGTAGTTCGTGAGTATGTGACACCAAATCTTGGGTAAAGGTTATTGTTGATTACTCCGTATTTGTTTCAGACTTATATATTAGACTTCCACAGTTATTATTACTGTTATTATTGATGCTATAAATTGTCAACGGAATGGTTTTTTGTTAATGAAAAAGGTAGATAAGTTGGCTGGCCTAGCTACCATGAGTAGGCGCCATCACGATCCCGGTGGCGGAAAATTCGGGTCGTGACATAAAATTTTGCACACACATCCAAAATCACCTAACGAAGTTATAGCAACTCTCGGAATTCCATTCTGACCCTCGGATCAAAATCTCACCTATCAACCAGAATTTGCCAAAATAGTAACTTTGCCAATTCAAGCCTAATTCTACTCGAACCTCCAAAATCACTTCCGATCACACTCCTAAGTCACAAATTAGTCCCCGAAGCTAACCGAATCATCGAAAATCACATCCGAGCCTTCTAACTCATAAGTTAGCGTCCGGTTGACTTTTCCAAACCAAACCTTCCTTAAAGAGACTAAGTGTATCATTTCCTACCAAAACCAATCCAATTCAACTCTAACACACCAAATGCTGATAATGAAACATGAAAAAGCATAAAAATGTGGAAAACGGGGAGGTAACATATGAGACGACGGGTTGGGTCATCACATCCTCTCAAACTTAAACAAACGCTCATCCTCGAGCGGGTCAAGAAACATACCTGAAGTCTCAAATAGGTGAAGATATCTGCTCCGCATCTCCCACTCGGTCTCCCAGGTAGCCTCCTCCACGGGCCGACCTCTCCACTGCACCTTCACTGAAGCTATATACTTTGATCTCAATTTCCAAACCTGACGACCCAAAATAGCCAATGGCTCCACATCATAGGTCAAATCATCATCCAACTGAACCGTGCTGAGGTCCAAGACATGAGACGGGTCCCCAACATACTTCCGGAGCATGGAAACATGAAATACCGAATGAACCCCTGACAAGCTTGGTGGCAAGGCAAGCATATAGGCCACCTCCCCAATCCTCCTAAGTACCTCAAAAGGCCCAATGAACCACAGACTCAACTTCCCTTTCTTTCCAAACCTCATAACGCCCTTCATAGGCGAAACCTTCAGCAAGACCTTCTCTCCTACCATATAAGATACATCTCGAACCTTACGGTCCACATAACTCTTCTGACGTGACTGAGCTGTATGAAGTCTCTCCTGGATCACTTTCACCTTCTCTAAGGCATCCTGGACTAACTCTGTCCCCAGTAGCCTAGACTCGCCGGGCTCAAACCAACAAACCGAAGATCTACACTATCTCCCATATAAGGCCTCATATGGTGCCATCTGAATGCTGGATTGATAGCTGTTGTTGTAAGCAAACTCTGCAAGTGGTAAGAAATCAGCCCAAGAACCTCCAAAATCAATAACACAGGCACGCAACATGTCCTCCAATATCTGAATGGTATGCTCGGACTGCCCGTCCGTCTGAGGATGAAACGCTGTGCTCAGCTCCACCTGTGTACCCAACTCTCGCTGAAAAGTCCTCCAAAACTGGGAAGTGAACTGATTATCCCTATCTGAGATAATAGAAACTGGGACCCCATGCAACCGAACACTCTCCCGGATGAAAATCCCTACAAGGCGCTCCGAAGAATAGGTAGTACACACCGGAATGACTTGGTCAGCTGATCTACAATCACCCAAATCGAATCAAACTTCTTTGAGGTCCGAGTGAGACCACTCACAAAATCCATAGTAATCCTCTCCCATTTCCACTCTGGAATATCCATCCGCTAAAGTACACCACCTGGTCTCTGATGCTTATATTTCACCTGCTGACAATTGAGACACTGACCTACATAACCCACAATATCTTTCTTCATTCTCCTCCACCAGTAGTGTTGCCTCAAATCCTGATACATCTTCGCGGCACCCGGATGAATGGAATACCGCGAGCTGTGGGCCTCCTCAAGAATAAACTCTCTAAGCCCATCTACATTGGGCCACAAATCCTACCCCGCATCCTTAGTACACCATCATCACCAAGGGTCATATCTCTAGCGTCGCCATGCTGAACTCTGTCCTTGAGGACAAGCAAGTGCGGATCATCATACCGGCACTCTCTGATGCGATCATATAAGGAAGACCGAGAAACCACGCAAGCCAATATCCGATTGGGCTCTGAAATGTCTAATCTCACAAACTGATTGGCCAACGTCCAAACATCACCTGCAAAGGGCCTCTCCCCAACTGGAATGTACGCCAAACTCCCCATACTGACTGCCTTTCGGCTCAAAGCATCGGCCACTACATTGGCCTTCCTCGGATGATACAGAATAGTAAGTTCATAATCCTATAGCAACTCACACCACCTCTGCTGCCTCAAATTAAGATCCTTCTGCTTGAACAAATGTTGAAGACTGCGATGATCGGTGAATACCTCACAAGATACGCCATATAGGTAGTGCCTCCAAATCTTCAAAGCATGAACGATAGTAGCTAACTCTAAGTCATGAACTGGGTAGTTGTTCTCATGGAGCTTCAACTGACGAGAAGCATAAGCGATCACTCTACCCTCCTGTATTAATACACAGCCAATCCCGACTCTCGAAGCATCACAATAGACAGTGTAAGAATGTGAAGCTAATGGCAAAGCTAATACTGGAGATGTGGTCAAAGCTGTCTTGAGCTTCTGGAAGCTCTCCTTACACTCATCCGACCATACAAATGGAGCACCCTTCTACGTCAACTTGGTCAAGGGCGAAGCAATAGATGAAAAACCCTTGACGAACCGGCGATAATAACCCGCCAAACCGAGGAAACTACGAATCTTTGTGGCTGAGGACGGTCTAGGCCAACTCTAAACCGCCTCTATCTTCTTTGGATCAACCTGAATACCATCGCTGGACACCACGTGCCCCTGGAAAGCCACAGAACCAAGCCAAAACTCACACTTGGAGAACTTTGCATAAAGTTTCTCCTCCCTCAATCTCTGTAATACCACTCGCAAATGTTGTGTGTGCTCCTCCTGGCTATGTGAGTACACCAGGATATCATCAATAAAAACAATAACAAATGAATCCAGATACGGCCAAAATACAATGTTCATCAAATGCATGAACGCTGCTGGGGCATTAGTCAGCACAAAGGACATAACAAGAAACTCATAGTGCCTATATCTAGTCCTAAAAGCAGTCTTCATAATATCTGAATCCTTGATCTTAAACTGGTGATAGCCTGAATGGAGATCAATATTGGAGAATACCCTTGCCCCCGAAGCTGGTCAAATAAATCCTCAATACGAGGCAGGGGATACTTGTTCTTCACGGTTACTTTGTTCAATTTCCTGTAGTCAATGCATATCCTCATTGTGCCATCTTTCTTTTTCACAAATAGCACTGGTGCACCCCACGGTGACACACTAGGCCGAATGAACCCCTTTTCTAGGAGTTCCTAAAGCTAATCCTTTAATTCTTTCAACTCTTCTGGTGCCATGCGATACGGAGGAATGGAAATAGGCTGAGTGCCCGGCACCAGATCAATACCAAAATCAATATCCCTGTCTAATGGCATGCCCGGCAGGTCTGCGAGAAATACATCAGGGAAATCCCTCACAACGGAAACAGAATCAAGGTAGGAGTCTCATCTCCAACATCTCTCACAATGCCAAATATGAAAGGCAACCCTTCCCAACCATACGCTAGACTTTTAAGAAAGAAATAACTCTACTCGAAACATAGTTAGTCATACCTTGCCACTCGATTTTCGGAATAACCGGCGTAGCCAAAGTGACTGTCTTAGCATGACAGTCTAGAATAGCATGACACGGAGATAACCAGTCCATGCCCAGAAAAACATCAAAGTCTACCATGCTCAATAGCAATAAATCAACTCGGGTCTCCAGACCCCCAATAGTCACAAGACAAGATCGATACACATGGTCTACAATAATAGTATCGCCCACCAAGGTAGATACATGCACAGGTAAAGCAAGACACCCTCGGGTTTTACCTAAATGGTGAGCAAAATATGAGGACACATAAGAATAGGTAGAACTGGGATCAAATAAGACAGAGGCATCCCTGTGGCAGACTGAGATAATACCCGTGATAATAGCATCCGATGCAATGGCATCTATCCTGGCTGGAATAGCATAAAATCGAGCCTGGACACCGCCGGATCGGCCACTACCCTTGGGGTGACCCCTGGCTGCCTGGCCTCCACCCCTAGCTGTCTGGGCGGGTGCAGAAGAAGCTGGAGTAGAAGACGAGGGCTGATCCCCCTGCTAAGACTAACCACCACGAAGTCGAGGACACTACCTCCTCATATGACCAAACTCACCGCACTTGTAGCAACTACCAGGTGCTAGAGAAGGGGACTGAAGGGAGCCCCTCGCACCAGAATGACCAGCCGATGCACTCGGCGCAGAAGAACCCTGAGCTGAAGGGGAATAAGATGAGCTCTGAGCTAGGATGGAACTAAGTGAAGGCTGCCCCTGCTGGAACCCGTGATGACCACGGCCTGAAGACGCCCCACTATACTATGGACGGGTCGACTGAGGAGGCCTAAAGGAACGGCCTCTACCACGCTGGAACTGGACCCTAGACGGAGTACCACTGAAACTACCTGAACCTCGAGGCCTCTTGGCCTCCCTCTCCTCACGCTCCCTGCGGCGAACCATCTCAATATCACGAGCAATGTTACCTACCTCCTCGAACGAGGTACCTAATACTCTCTCTCTAGTCATTAGAATACGAAGTGAATAGTTGAGGCCATCCACGAACCTCCTAATCCTCTCTCGATCCGTCGGGATCATCCAAGTAGCGTGACGGGCCAACTATGAAAATCTCATCTCGTATTGGGTCACATACATGTCCCCCTGGGTCAACCACTCAAACTGCCTACGCAGCTCCTCTTTCCGGGACTATAGTACATACTTCTCCAAGAAAAGAGTGGAGAACTGCTGCCATGTAAGGGGCGCTGCACCAACAGGCCTATGCCTCTCAAAACCCTCCCACTAGGTAAATGCAGCCCCTAAGAACTGGAAGGTAGTAAAAGCCACACCACTCGACTCCAAAATCCCTACAGTGCAAAGCATACGCTGACACTTGTCAAGAAAACCCTGGGCATCCTCACCCTCAGCACCACTAAATGTCGGAGGCTGGAGCCTACCGAATCTCTCGAGATGACACTGCTCATCGTCGGGCATAGCTGGAACCTCATAGTCATGAACTGGTGCAACCGGCTGAGCTGGAGCTGCTCTCGGTGTCTGCAATCCCTGCACAACCTACTCAGGTGTGCAAGCAGTGGGGGTCTGATTGCCTCTCCCAGCCTGTGAAGTAGCTGTTGTAGTAGTGGCTGAAACTGCCTGAGCCAGGCCAGTGCAGACCGATAATATCTGAGCTAAGGCCTCCTGGAGACCCGAAATCACAATGGGCACTGTCGGTGCCTGAACAGGTGCTGCTGGAGCATCCACAGCTGGATTCCGGTCCTGAGCTGGGGCAACTGGTGGATCAACAGGTGCTGCCCTTGCTGCTCTGCCTCGACCACGGCCACGATCGGGTCCACGGCCTCTAGCGGCCTCAGTAGGTGGTATTGATGGTCGACCGCCACGTCCGGTAGCGCGAGTCCTCGCCATCTACGAGAGAATAGAATATAGAAGTTTAGTTCTCGGATCAACAAAGTCGCACGATAAGAATTTCAAGAATATGAAGTTTTTCCTAAAGGTTTTGCAGCCTCTCGAGGATAAATACAGACGTCTCCGTATTGATCCGCGAGACTCTACTAAACCGGCTCATGATTCGCGATACCAAGTAACCTAGGCTCTGATACCAACTTGTCACGACCCCAACGCCGGTCATGATGGCGCCCAACACACTGCTAGGCAAGCCCGACCTTTCAACAATATTTCCCAACTTTAACAAATTATAGATGCAAAGCACAGGGAATAATTACTAAGCCATTTTATCAAAAGTCTAGAAATAACGATGGAATATACAGAAGTTTAACAAAATATTGTAACATAACCCCAAATAGGATCCGGTGTCACGAATATGAGCCTCTAATACAGAATGTCAACCTACTACAATTCTGTCTAAGAAATGCGGAATAAAAGATAGGGATAGAAGGGAGAGATCAAGGCTGCGAACGCCATGCACCTACCTCAATACTCCCGGATGCTACTGCGCTACTAAACAAATCCTCACTCAGCCCTTGGGGTACCTGAATTTTCACGCAAGGTGCAGGGAGTAATGTGAATACTCTGATCCAGTGAGTAATAAACATAAATAAAGGCTAAGTATAAGAAATCCTGAAATAACACAAAGTAAACTATAACTGGCAGTCCAGAACATTTAATGGTAAAGCAACAAACCGACTAAATAAGGTACAGAAATACTATGACAAGTAAACCAGATAAGTATCAAATGTATGAATGCAATGCAACACATAGAATGGCACACTCTAGTACCTGCTGCGGCGTACAGCCCAATCCATTTAACGTTGACGCCGCTCACTGCGGGTGTGTACAGACTTCGGAGGGGCTCCTACAGCCTAAGCGCAAATAATCAAGCCACCTCGTGGCACCAATCAGGCTCTCGGCCTTAATATTAATATAATACCGTTGCGGCGCTCAACCCGATCCATGCTCAGTCCAGAAATTCACATAAGCCTCTCGGGCAATATTAAAATAATAAGGTTCCCTGCTCAAAATGTCAATAAAAATAGTGTTCTTGTTTTCAAGTCTTGGAAAGATGGCTGAGCATTTCAAAACAGTATTTAAACTTAGGACTGAAATCGGTTAACAAGTCAAATAATGTGAAAATAGTGATAGCATTCCCTGAAGGATTCAAATAATCGGCACAAAGCCTAAATATAATAATTTAGTCCAAGTAGGATGATTATCAAACAAGTCTTAGTCAAAAACACTGTGTAAACATCACTCGGGACGGACCAAGTCACAATCTTCAAACACAAACGACCCCGCACTCGTCATAGAGCACGTGTCTCGCCTCAATATAGCATTACAATGTGAAATTTCGGGGTTTCAAACTTTCAGGACATCATTTACATCTATTACTCACCTCAAGTCGACCAAAAGTCTAGCTCGCTATGCCTTTTCCTCTCGAATCAACCTTCTCATGCGTCGAATTTGTTCAAAACCATAAGGAATACGTTATAATAGACTAATGAAACATAACCCAATCGAAAAGACTCAAAAAAATATCAAAAATCACAAAGTTAGCAAAACCTGAGCCCTAGGCCCACTTCTCAAAAAATCAAAAAATTTACATCACCGGATTCCTTATCTCGCCACGAGTCTATACATATCAAATTTACCAAAATCCGAGATCAAATGCTCCCTCAAACTCCAAATTTCCATTTCAAAAGTCAAGCCCTAGTTCTTCCATTTTTAATCAAATTTTCATGAATTTATGTGTTGATTCTTCAATAAAATGACGATTCTAGGTCACGAGACTCACCCCCAATCAATTCTCGTCGAAATCCTCTTTAATCCTCATCAAAAACTCCCAAGGATGCTCAACAATGGTGAAAATAAGATATAGCTCGCGAAGGAAATATTATAAGTTTGCCCAGCTCTTTCCGCTTCTGCGGTCCCGTTTCAACTTTTGCGGGACCGCTCCCGCGACTTTTCTTCCGCTTCTGCGGAAATACCAAACTCGAGCCCAACCGCTTCTGTGGTTACACCATCGCATAAGTGATACTGCTTCTGCGACTACCCCATCGCTTCTGCGGAACCAGCGGCCAGGCCTCCTCACCCCTTCTGCAGTCAATCCTTCGCATAAGCGTGTCTGCTTCTGCTGTCCAAGACTCGTAGAAGCGAAAATACCAGTTGCAGCAAGCTTCAGCAGCATGCAAACTCCAAACTCTCCGTTTAACCATCCGAACTCACCCCGAGGCCCTCGGGACCTCAACCAAAAATACCCACACATCCCAAAACATCATTCAAACTTGTTCCAATCATCAAAACACATCAAACAATGCTAGAACCATCAAATCGCATCGGATTCAAGCCTAAGTTCTTCAAAAACTTCCGAAATACGCATTTGATCAAAAACCCGACCAAAACACCTCCGAATGACCTGAAATTTTGTACACACATCAAAAATCACCTAACGAAGCTATATCAACTCTCAGAATTTCATTTCGACCCTCGGATCAAAATCTCACCGGAATTCGCCAAAATACTAACTTTGCCAATTCAAGCCTAATTCTACCTCCGGACCTCCAAAATCACTTTCGATCACACTCCTAAGTCACAAATCACTCCCCGAAACTAACCGAATTACCGAAAATTACATCCGAATCTTCTAACTCATAAGTCAGCGTCCGTTTGGCTTTTCTAAACCAGACTTTCCTTAAAGAGACTAAGTGTCTCATTTCTTACCAAAACCAATCCAATTCAACTCTAACACACCAAATGCCGATAATGAAACATGAAGAAGCATAAAAATGGGGAAAATTGGGAGGTAACACATGAGACGACGGGTTGGTCGTCACAATTTCATTTCAGTTTATTTTTATATATATTTATTATTATATATAGACATAGATTTTTATGACTATGACCTTTTGTAAAGTGGTGTCTGTTGAAATTGCATACATTGATTGTTTCAACCGTTGCACAATTTTTTGAAGAAGATGACTTCTGGGAAAACAAATAATATGATATTTGTTAATTTTTATTTTGTAACTGAAATAAATATAATGAGATATAATAAATAATATAGAGAATGGTCAATTTCCAATTACTAGGCAATTTAAATAAAAAGAATGAAAGGGAAAAGGCAAAAAAAAGGAGAAAAAAGATAAATAGAATCCATTGTCCTCAATCGGGGCGGATGCACGTGGGAAGGGTTCACGTGAATCAATCCTCCTCCCCCGAAATCATGTATAACACTAATAGATTTCAACTCAAATACTTAAATTAACCCAAGCTCAAGTGAACACTTTAGTACATTTAAGGAGGTGCACCTTCTACCTTTTAATCAAGGGTTCGGTCCGTACTCTTTCTTCTTTTATATTATATTTTAAGAAATAAATAAGGTTAAATTCACATCCTATGCCGATTTTTCTAATTAAATACACTTTTTGTTTCTTTTTTTCCCTTTTATATTGGATACACATTTTTTTTCTCTCTTCTCTTTTTTTAGTCTTCATTTTGATCTTTTAAATTCCCAAACAAAAAAAATACATCTCTCAGACATCCTCTCAAAATTTGGGTCTCGGGCGCTCATGGTACACCCATACTTTCGAAATCCTGGATATGTCTCTAGTCTCCAAAGACCTCTACTTTGAAAATCACACAATAAAACAGAATATCACAAATTATTAGATATCACCAAATTAAATATTAAGCTCAAGATATACTTTATGATTAAGAGGCGTGGAAAGGATTTCAGATGAACTTGTTGGCGAATAATTTCACTAATTAGCATCTCAGAGTTAAAGACTTAGGCAATTGTGAAATATTCAGTAACTACGGCTCAAGGAGTTCTATCTGGAATCTAATGCATTATTAGATACATATTAAAGTGCACCTTGTACAGGGGCGGACCTACGTAGAGTGTTGAGGGGTCACAGGACCCCGTAAGCGTCGGCAAAAATCATGCATATATATATTGTATATGACTATACGTATACTGAGGAACCCTTATATATTTTGCTTGGCCCCCTTGAACATGGAAGCTGAATGGCGAAGCTGGTTTCTAGACTGTGCTAGCTCCTTTTCTTACCCGTATACCTGGGTTCGAAACCCCTAACTTGATTGTTTGTTTTGTAAATTATTTTTTTGTTAACGTTTTCTTATAATAAAAAAAATCATGGATACTTATCACTCCATATTTTACTTACTATTAATTTACTTCCTTGCTAGTCAATTGGTTTATATTTTTTTCTATAATCTTTTCTGATTTAGTTTATTTTTACTATGTAATTATCAATTTATTCTATTCCTTTTCCTGTCCTTCCCTGCCCCCCCCCCCTTTTTTGTTTAAAACTTTCTACTACTCCCTTACTTGTTTTTTCTTTTATCTTTTTAAAATTAGTTTATTATTAGTACATAATAGTCAATTTATTTTACTTTTTCCCAAACTCCGCGCTCACTCTTTGCTTAGAACTTTCTCTTTTTTTAAATATTTATCTGGGTTGTGATTTTTATGCATTAACAAGATATATATTTTCTCAATTCTAATTAGTGATACTCAAAAATTTAACTCATATCTTATTAGCTACAATACACCAGGACATTCTGTATAAATATTTACACTTTAAAATTTAAACATTTGCCCTTTGCATATGAAAATGCATAGAGTCAAGTATGAGCACATGATGTACCTTTATTATATTAGTACCAAATTAATAATATTCGATAATATTAAATTTGTATTTCTGCTGATATGTTATCGTAATCATTTAGGTTTTTAAAGAGTTGCCTTTTGTTGTTAGTAATTTCCTTATATAAAGTTATGGTCAGTGGCGGAACCATGATTTATACAAAGGGGTGTTAAAATCAAAAAAAAGTATGCTATAATCGGGAATGGAACTTGCGACCTTCAACAACTTTTGACACCCCTTGACCATTGCACTGGGAGTTTGTCTTGTGTCGAGGGTTGTCAACTCTTGTATATATTCAATTTAATTTTTTACAAAAATTACCATCTACACAGTGTTATTTTCCAACGAAGAGGTATCGGTTGACACCCCTCGGACAAGGATAGCTCCGCCCCTGGTTATGGTGCCTCCGTTGCGCTCAAATCCAGGGTCCGCCTCTGACCTTGCATATTGTTATATATCTTCATATAATTTAATCTTTAACAAATTAAAGTACTTTCTAATTTAAGTTTTCTTTTACATTAAGTGTTACGGAAGTTAATTAGTTGGAAAATAGTACCGCAACTCGAAGTTGAATTTGTGATACTGCATTTTAAATTATGACATTTTGGTAATGCAGATAGCCTATCAAGAACTTGTGATTATTCTTGTTTTTAGTTGTTACATATATTTTGGCAGTGGCTATGGGACGGTAAGTGGAAAATGCAGATGGAAGATAGCGGGGGCGAAATCAGAACTTTTCTCAAGGGTGTTTAAACTTGAAAGAACTAAAAAAAAATTCTAACATGCCTTAGTAAAAGGTAGCTTCGCCCCGAAAGATAGGAGAATTTTTTTATGGGATTATTCAATTCTTAATTCTTTCTTTATTTTTATATTCACCTTTCAAGAATTGCAATTTTATATTTTCATTGTTCAGTAACGTCATTGCTCAAGTTAATGGGAAATAAAAATTCTAGATGCCCATTTTTATCGACAAGAAATAAGGGAATCTTTTTTTTAAGAGTAAATTCTCCCAAGAGGTTTCTTTTTTCACTTTCTTTTGTGCTGTTTCAGTTTCCAATGTCTAGGGGATCAATTTTACATGATAAACAAATTGTAAAGCAATTTCCAATTAAAGAGAATGATAGTTGGTTGATTTCTTGGATTCAGTTTTCTTGTGGTCCAAAAAATTTCATTAATCACGAATTTCACTATACGTGTTGGGTTAGGAAGTTAAGATTATTGCCTTTATCAGTGGCAACTAAGAAGATAACTCTAGATATCATACCAAAGTATCATCTCTGGTTCGTTGCTTCACAATATAAAGGGCAAATGAGTATTGACATATTGCCCTCCTAATTATGGGGTAATAAGTGTTGTTCAAAAGATAATGGTAAGCATTTAAATTTTATCGAATTTAAATCGATAAAATAATGCGAATTATATTTTAAATATATTAGTCTAAATAAATTTATTGGGCAAATAAAATTGGATTAGTTATATAAGTCCAATATATACGGATTAAATAAATAAGTCTTAATCTATTTGGGTAGCCCATTTAATTGGGCTAAGGTGATAAGCTCATTTCATTATGCCCAAGATGCCATATTCCTAGAGGCTCAGTTTGGTGCCACGTGTCAAATGACGTGGCGCGCCAAGTCAAACGGAAGAGCCAATAGGATTGTGCCACGTGTATTCAAAAAGAAGGCATGCCAACTCACATTAAAAGGCTAATGAAATCGTGCCACGTGTGTAAGTAACATGTTCTGGCCAATCAAATGCGGCCATATCACACTTTAATTTGATTGGTCGGAAAGAGCTTGTTGTTATCATAACTCCTCTCTTCTACAACTATATATAGGGGTCTTCATAAACCAAAAAAAGATATCGGAGGTTATAACAAGAAGCAAGAGAGAGCTCGTGGATCAAACGCCGCAAATTTCTCTACAAGTTCCAAGCTTCAAGAAATCAGGTTAAAGTTCAAGAAATCGGGTTCAAGCTCAAGAACAAAGAACAAATCAAGATTCAAGGAGTACGAGTTCAAATCACAGTTCGTGCTAGTTGAATTCAACATCATCGTTCGTGGCAATGAACATGGATTCAAGATCAAGCTCAAAGGCCCTTGAACTTATTTACTATTGGAAAGAAGATTCAGAGGATTCATAGAGATTGTCAACATTTTGGGGAAATGGACCCAAAATCGTGATTCGGCAATTTTTGAGGATCCGTGAGAAAATATGGGACTTGAGCATGTGCCCAAAATCGAATTCCGAAGTCCCTAGCCTGAGTAGTGAATTTTTCTGTGAAATTGTTAACTTAGAGTTTTAAGGAATTAGATAAACTAAATAATCTTTGATTTCCTAGGTATTAGGCTCGAATTTTAGTTCCGAAACTTGGTACAGGTCCAAAATATCCGTTAAGACCTACCTATAAAATTTGGTGTCAATCCGAGTAATTTAAGGGCATTTTGACCCGTTATAAGGAAATTTAGAACTTGAAGATTCAATGATTTGATCCATTTGGTTTTGGGGTTGATTCCTCGATTTAGTGTTGTTTTGAGAGTTTCGAGGGTTCAAGTAGGTCCTCCTTGTGATTTCAGACTTGTCGGTGTATTCGGGCGGGGCTCGGGAGTCCCGAGCATCAAATGGTCGAGTTCGAGTGAAGTTAGAATTTGAAAAGAACCAAGAACTGCTGCTTCTGTCATAACCGCTTCTGCGGCTATTGGACCGCAGAAGCAGGATAGCAGAAGCGGTCGACAGATCGCATAAGCGAAAAGGACTCAGGTGTAGGAGAACCGCAGAAGCGGTCCCGCCTTTGCGAACTGTGGACCGCAGAAGAGGTCTTGCCCATTTTACTGTGAACCGCAAAAGTGGCTCAAATTCCGCCGATGCGGGGCAGTAGAAGCGGTCCCCTTGACCGCAGAAGCGGAAACAGCTGGGCAGAAGGGTTCATTTAATTCGAACGCAAAGCCATTTCTATCATTTCCCATCCAACACTTAGGCGATTTTGGTGATTCCAAAGAAGGGGATTCAACATAACATTGCAAGTTTGAGAATTTTTTGGCTTCGAATTTAAGGACTTGGGCTCGTTCTTGGAACTTGGAAGTGCACCTTGGAGCGAGGTGAGTCTCCTTTCTAACGTCGTAAGATGGAATTGTCACCTTAGGATTAATGTTTGAGTGTTTTTTGCTAAATGGGGGGACTACGCATGTGTTAGGTGATGAGAGCCCGTGCGTAGCTACTACT
This sequence comes from Nicotiana glauca, assembly GCA_026770625.1. Lineage (NCBI taxonomy): Eukaryota > Viridiplantae > Streptophyta > Magnoliopsida > Solanales > Solanaceae > Nicotiana > Nicotiana glauca. The sequence goes on along the minus strand of MU712233.1, from coordinate 101,482 downwards.
ATGTTAAATGTCCGGATAGCTTAGGAGCTACAACATGCCTATTAAATATATCTCTTATGTTAACTTGTTGTATGAACACCTAGTGTGTACTAGAGACTTAAAAAGGGGATATGAGCATACTTGTATAGTTAATTAAGTTTGATTTAGTATTTCTAACCATTTATGTGCCATGTGTGTGAACTTGATATTTCATCCTTATTTGTGGATCGGGCCGAACGCCTTTGTACGGATAGATGCATATATAGGCACGTCATCGACCCTCGGCAAGTGCATAGTTTATTTCTGTTGGTTCGGGTCGTCGCCTCGGTATTATGTTCGCATGTTAAATGTGGAAAAGCTCATATATGCTTTATTTCTCCATTATCTCATAAGATAAACTATAAACTTGATGTTGTACATTTCTTGACTTATACCACTTGTGATGAAACTGTCGATGCTTGTAAATTCCCTGATTTGAACTCATCATAC
>MU712233.1:89617-100414 GCA_026770625.1 Nicotiana glauca | reverse complement strand
ATTTGAGGCAGGTGGATCCGGACATCATTCTGGTGCATATCAGTGAGCGCATATGGGACTTCTACGGTGAGCTGCATTCCCTTCTTGCCGATCCGCAACCGAAGAATTCTTCCTTGTATTTTTGTTGTTTCGGTCTATCCTGATTTAGACAGTAGGAAAGGATATTATTCTTTTGTGTATATTCTACTAGTTGCCCGTAGCTTGTGACACCAGGTTCTGGCACACACAGTGGTAGACGTTATTTGGGTTGTATAACTGTCTCTACCTTTTATTTATCTTTACTGGTTTATAACTTCAAATTGGTCAAAAATCTATTATAATGGTTTTTGGCAAAGGTAAAATGAGAATTTAATTATACCTCCGCGTTGGCTGGCCTGACAAATGGTGTCGGGTGCCATCATGACCTATTATGGAAAATGGGTCGTGACAACATGGTATCAGAGCACTAGGTTCACGTAGGTCTCGCAAGTTACGGGAAAACCTAATAGAGTCTTGTAGATCGGTACGGAGACGTCTGTATTTATCTTCGAGAGGCTATAGGGTGTTAGGAAAGACTACTCTTTATTCATTTTCCACCGTGCAGTGGTCAGTGTACTAAATCTCCTCTTCTATTCTCTCACAGATTGTGAGGACTCGTACCACCAATGTTTCAGACCCGGGAGGAGCTACTCTCCCCATTTCCAGAGGCCGAGGTAGAGGCCGGGGGAGGGCACCGGCCTGTGGTAGGGGACGAGTGCGTCCCAGAGCTATTCCAGTTGCACCACCAGCAGACCCTATGAGGGATCCCACCATTGAGGAGCAGGGCGAGGTGCCCGCAACTGTGCCTACTCCGGCAGATTTCATGACTGCGCCGGGATTTCAGGAGGTCATGGGCCATATGCTTCGATTCATGGACACCATGACTCAGGCTGGTTTATTTCCAGCAGATCCAGCTGCTTCGTAGGCAGGAGGGGGAGCACAGACCCCTACTGCTCAGGCTCTAGTACATGCAGTCGCGGTATATCAGACTCTGGGTGCACTACCTGCAGAGGGGGTTCAGCCAGTTACTGCAGCGGCACCCCAGCGTAAGCTAGCTGTGGAGTTCGATCCACAGAAGTTATTAGACAGATGGGCCAGACTTCACCCTCCAGTCTTTAGAGGTGAGCATCATGAGGACACCCAGGATTTTATCGACAGGTGCAGGGACATACTGCATGCTATGAGGATATTGGAGTCGCATAGAGTCGACTTACTACTTTTCAGCTTGACGGCAGGGCCCGTATATGGTGACGATACTATATTCTTGGTAGTCCCTCCGATTTTCCTCCCATCACTTGGGGTCCATTCGTACAGTTTTTCCTGGATAGGTATATTCCGCCCTCTGAGAGGGAAGAGCTACGGTATCAGTTTGAGCACCTTGAGCAGGGTCAGATGTCGGTGACCGACTATGAGGCAAGGTTTTCTGATGTATCTCGCCATGCACTTATGATACTCCCTACAGATGTAGAGAGAGCGCGGAGGTTTGTCTCTGGATTGCAGCCCAGTATTCGATTGGGTATGGCCCGAGAGGTGGAGATAGGTACAGAGTATCAGCTTGTGGTCGAGATTGCTCGCTGGATTGAGGGATATCGTCAGAGGGGTAGGGAGCAGATACAGCAGGACAAGAGAGCCAGATTCTTTGGAGAGTTCAGTGGTGCCCCAACTAGGGGCAAAGGTCAGTATGGGAGAGGTCAACCCAGTAGACCCCCATCTTCAGCACCACCACCTCCCGCCCGGGGTGCTCCAGCACGCCCCTATTTAAGTGACATTCCAGAGAGTTCCTACCGCCCACCAGCTATTTAGTGTTCTTCCAGTGGGTATTCAGGTCCTCAGGGTTCTTCCGATCCCTACTTCAGTGCTATGCCGGAGACTTCATATCTCCCATCGGCTATCCAGGCTCCTCCCACGGGGTCTACGAGTCATCAGGGCAGAAAGTTGCCGCACCACGTTGTATTGAGTGCGATGACACAGGCCACATGAGGAGATATTGCCCCAGGCTTAGGGGTAAGGCAATACGGCAGGGGCAGCAGCCCATGACTCCAGAACCAGCGGCCAGCCACCTAGAGGTGGAGGACAGAGTGGTAGAGGCTGATCTAGAGGTGGAGGTGAGACAGGGAGAGGTCAGCCAGCTACTCTTCAGCCAGGTCGAGGCCAGACAGTCGGTGCTCCAGCTAGATTCTATGCTCTTCCAGCCAGGCCGGATGCATTGGCCTCAGATGCCATCATCACAGGTATTATCTCTATCAGCGGTAAAGATGCATCGGTATTATTTCATCCAGGTTCAACTTATTCCTATGTATTATCTCTATTTGCTCGTTTCCGGGTTATTTCTCCTTAGCCTTTTGGTGTTCCTGTTCATGTGTCCATTCTTGTGGGTGATTCTGTGGTTGTGAACCGGATTTATCGGTCATGTGTGGTTATGTTATGTGGTTTTGAGACTAGGGCAGATCTTCTATTGCTCTATATGATTGATTTTGAGGTTATCCTGGGCATGGATTGGCTATTTCCATATCACGCCATTCTAGATTGCCATGCCAAGACTGTTTCACTAGTGATGCCGGGGTTGCCGAGGTTGGAGTGGATGGGTTCCACAATTGATATGCCTAACAAGGTTATTTCTTTCCTAAGGGCTCAGCGTATGGTTGAGAAAGGGTGTTTGGCTTATTTAGCTTATGTGCGAGACACCACCGCATAGTCTCCAACGATTGATTCAGTGCCAGTAGTCCGAGAGTTTGTCGATATTTTTCCTTCTGATCTTCCTGACATGCCTCCGGATCCTGACATTGATTTCTGTATTGATTTGGCTCCAGGCACTCAGCCTATATCTATCCCACCATACCGTATGGCTCCTAAAGAGTTGAAAGACCAATTGGAGGAGTTGTTAGCAAAGGGGTTTGTTAGGCCTAGTGTATCTCCTTGGGGTGCACCAGTGCTATTTGTGAAGAAGAAGGATGGGACTATGCGGATGTGCATTGATTACCGCCAGTTGAACAAAGTCACCATCAAGAACAAGTATCCATTGCCCCATATTGATGATTTATTTGACCAGCTGCAGGATGATAGGGTGTTCTCTAAGATTGACTTGAGGTCAGGGTATCATCAGCTGAAGATTCAGGATTCATATGTTCTGAAAACTGCATTCAGGACTAGGTATGGCCACTACGAGTTTTTGGTGATGTCCTTTGGCTTGACTAATTCTCCAGTGGAATTTATGGACCTAATGAATAGGGTGTTCAGGCCTTATATTGATTCTTTTATCATCGTCTTCATTAACGACATCTTGATATACTCACGTAGCCTGGGGGAGCACGAGCAGTATTTGAGAGTAGTGCTTCAGACCTTGCGAGAGCAGCAGCTTTATGCTAAGTTCTCCAAGAGTGAGTTTTGGATAGATTTAGTGGCATTCTTGTGGCATATAGTGTCAGGAGAGGGTATTAAAGTAGATCCCAAGAAAATTGAGGCAGTTCAGAGTTGGCCACATCCTACTTCCGTAACCTAGATCAGGAGTTTCTTGGGGTTAGCAGGTTACTACCGGCGATTCGTGCAAGGCTTTTCATCTATTGCATCACCTCTTACCAGATTGACCCAAAAGGGTACCCCATTCTGTTGGTCCGAGGACTGTGAGGAGAGCTTCCAGAAGCTCAAGACGGCTTTGACCACGGCACCAATTCTTGTATTTCCTTCCGATTCAAGGATGTATATGGTATATTGTGACGCTTCCCGCATTGGTTTGGGGTATGTGTTGATGCAGGGGGGACGAGTTATTGATTATTCTTCATGTCAGCTGAAGGTTCATGAGAAGAATTACCCTGTGCATGATCTAGAGTTGGTGGCGATTGTTCATGCTCTTAAGATATGGAGGCATTATTTATATGGAGTGTTATGTGAGGTTTATACTGACCATCGCAGCTAGCAGCATTTGTTCAAACAGAGGGATCTTAATTTGAGGCAGCGCATGTGGCTTGAGTTACTGAAGGATTATGACATTACCATTCTTTATCATCTAGGCAAGGCAAATGTGGTAGCAGACGCCTTGAGTAGGAAAGAGGAGAGTATGGGTAACTTGGCATTCATTCCCGCTGAGAGCCCAGCCGAGTTCTAGCATGTGTGGTTGCGCAGTCTTTATTATTGGAGCAGATTAAGGCCCGACAGTTTGATGATCCACATTTGGTAGCTCTCAGAGAGATGGTACTTCAGGGAGGTGTCGAGGAGATTTCTATTGGCGAGGATGGTGCGTTATGGCTTTAGGGCCGTGTATGTGTTCCTAATTTTGATGTCTTGCGAGAGAGGATTCTAGAGGAGGCTCACAGTTCGAGGTACTCCATTCATCCGGGTTCCACGAAGATGTATCGTGACTTGAGGTAGCACTACTGGTGGCGGAGGATGAAGAAGGACATAGTGGAGTATGTTGCTAGATGTTTGAATTGCCAGCGGGTCAAATATGAGCACTAGAGGCCAGGCGGCCTACTTTAGCAGATGCCCATTCCGGAGTGGAAATGGGAGCGCATCACTATGGATTTCGTGGTTGGGTTGCCACGGACTCAGCGGAAGGTTGATTCAGTGTGGGTTATTATGGATAGATTGACCAAGTTGGCCCACTTCATCCCAGTGGCGACTACTTATACGGCGGAGAGATATGCCCAAATTTACATTCGGGAGATAGTGAGGTTGCACAGTGTGCCGGTCTCCATCATATCAGACAGAGGCCCTCAGTTCACTTCCCATTTCTAGAGAGTTGTCCAGAGTGAGTTAGGGACCCGCGTAGAGCTTAGCACGGCATTCCATCCTCAGACCGACAGGCAGTCGAAGTGGACAGTTCAGATTTTAGAGGATATGCTTAGAGCATGTGTGATTGACTTTGGAGGGCAGTGGGATCAGTTCTTACCCTTGGCAGAGTTTGCATATAATAACAGCTATCAGTCCAGCATAGAGATGGCCCTGTATGAGGCATTGTATGGCCGGAGTTGTCGTTCTCCAATCGGATGGTTTCAGCCTGGTGAGGCTAAGTTACTTGGTACAGATTTGGTACAGGATGCCTTAAATAAGGTAAAGTTGATTCAGGAGAGGCTTCGCACACCCCAGTCCAGACAGAAGAGCTACGCGGATCAGAAGGCACGTGATGTATCATTCATGATTGGCAAGAAGGTTCTCTTGAAAGTCTCGCCAATGAAGGGCATTATGAGGTTCGGGAAGAAGGGCAAGCTGAGACCAAGATTTATTGGTCCCTTTAAGGTGTTGAGGCGAGTTGGAGAGGTTGCCTATGAGCTTGCTTTACCTCCCAGTTTATCAGGAGTTCATCTAGTTTTCCATGTATCGATGCTTCGAAAGTATCATGCTGACTATTCACATGTGTTGGATTTCAGCACCATTCAGTTAGATGAGAGATTGGCCTACGAGGAGGAGCCAGTTGCCATTGTTGATAGGCAGGATCGCCAGTTGAGGTCCAAGAGGATTTTTGCGGTAAGAGTCCAGTGGAAGGGCCAACCGGTCGAGGAGGCGACGTGGGAGTCCGAGGAGGACATGCGGAGACGATATCCCCACTTATTCAGCAGTCCAGGTACTTTTCTATGTCCGCTCGAGGACGAACGTTTATTTAAGAGGTGGAGAATGTAACGACCCGACTGGTCGTTTTGCATTTTCAAACCCCGTTCCCTTAAATAATACTTTCCGCACTTGCTTTAGCTAATTTATAACTTGCGGGGACAGGTAGTTCAGAAGTTAGAAGAGTTTTGAGCAAGAATAAGCCTAGTAGCTTCTTTAAGTCTCTTTAAAAAGGTCAAATTTGACCTCGGTCAACATTTTTGGGTAAATGGACTCGGAATCGTGATTCGGCAATTTCTGAGAGTCCGTGAGAAAATATGGGCCGGGGCGTATGCCTGGAATCGAATTCCGAAGTCCCTAGCCCGAGTAGTGAATTTTTCTGTGAAATTGTTAACTTAGAGTTTTAAGGAATTAAATAAACTAAATAATCATTGATTTCCTAGGTATCGGGCTTGGATTTTAGTTCCGAAACTTGGTACAGGTCCGAAATATAAGTTAAGACCTACCCGTAAAATTTGGTGTCAATCCGAGTAATTTAAGGGCATTTTGACCCGTTAGAAGGAAATTTAGAACTTGAAGATTCAATGATTTGATCCATTTGATTTTGGGGTTGATTCCTCGATTTAGCGTTGTTTTGAGTGTTTCAAGGGTTCGAGTAGGTCCGCTTCGTGATTTCAGACTTGTCGGTGTATTCGGACAGGGCTCGGGAGCCCCGAGCGTCAAATGGTCGTGGTTCGAGTGAAGTTAGAATTTGAAAAGAACCAAGAACTGTTGCTTCTGTCATAACCGTTTCTGCGGCTCGTGGACCGCAGAAGCGGTCGACAGGTCACAGAAGCGAAAAGGGCTCAGGTGTGGGAGAACCGCAGAAGTGGCCTTGGGACCGCAGAAGCGGTTCCGCCTTTGCGAACCGTGGACCGCAGAAGCGGTCTTGCCCATTTTACTTGGAACCGCAAAAGCGGCTCAAATTCCGCCGATGCGGGGCAGCAGAAGCGGTCCCCTTGACCGCAGAAGCGGAAACAGCTGGGCAGAAGGGTTCATTTAATTCGAACCCAAAGCCATTTCTATCATTTCCCATCCAACACTTAGGCGATTTTGGTGATTCCAAAAAAGGGGTTTCAAGTCGACCTCTCGTCTCTACTTCTTCGAGATTAGACGGGATACTTACTGGGTACATGTTGTTTATGTACTCATACTACACTTCTGTACTTAAATGTACAGTATTTGAGGCAGGTGGATCCGGACATCATTCTGGTGTATATCAGTGAGCGCATCTGGGACTTCTACGGTGAGCTGCATTCCTTTCTTGCCGATCCGAAGCCGAAGAAGTCTTCCTTGTATTTTTGTTGTTTCTGTCTATCCATATTCAGACAGTAGGATATGGTATTACTCTTTTGTGCATATCATACTAGTTGCTCGTAGCTTGTGACACCAGGTTCTGGCACACACAGTGGTAGACGTTATTTGATTTGTATAATGTCTCTAAATTTTATTTATCTTTACTGGTTTATAACTTCAAATTGGAGAAAAATCTATTATAATGGTTTTTGGCAAAGGTAAAATGAGAATTTAATTATACTTCCGCGTTGGTTGGCCTTACAAATGGTGTCGGGCACCATCATGACCTATTATGGAAAATGGGTCGTGACACTGAAAGGCCCTTGTATTTATTTACTATTGGAAAGAAAAATTAGAGGATTCATAGAGATTGTACACTCAAAAATATTTAAAATAAAATACTACGATTGTTGCAATATTTCTTGGCCCTGATTTTATTTTCTCGACGCAATTTATTGTCTACAAATTCTGGCACGCCCAGTGAGACAATCTCTACCTCTCATCTCAATTTTTCAATCACTAAAATTCAAGAACATTGAAATGGCTTCAAAAATCAACTCTACTTCAACTTCCACCAAGGCTGCTAATTCTTGGTTCTATGCTGATGTGGAAAACATACTCGAAGTTACCTTTGGAAGCTTTGGACCAGTTATGAGGAGCAATGCAAGCTCGTTAGGATAACAAGCACCCCAAGTGTCGTCCACATCAACCCTTGTTTTCGGATCTTCATCCTTAAAAGGAGCAAGATCTTCCACAAACGTATCTGAAGGAGGAAGCGATGCTGCTGAAAAGATCAAGAAAACTCTTGCTTTGTTTGACCTCTCCGAATCCAAGTACTCTATTATGAAGGAAGATGATGATGCTTCAAGTGATGGATCCTCCCCACTTACACCACATAGCACGAGCCGATCAAGGATCAATCTGTGTGAAAATCCATGCTACTCTCCGTCGTCCACAACAATCAGGCAAGCCATGGTGACAAACACTTCATCTGTGGAGGATCAGTTGGCAATCATGACGGAAGCAATCGCTAGCTTGACCAAATGCATGCAAAATCAAGATGCTAGAATTGACAAGCTAACAGACAGGGTGGGAATCTTGATGGAAGAAGAATTCATCCATGCACCTGGTGTTGATACCAAATTTTTCCTTAAGTATTTTATTTACTCAAAATATCCTCAAAATAGTTTGTGTATGCATACATAAGCATGCCCAAGAGTTTTGGTATTTTTTCCTAATTTTCTAAGATTCGTAAAATCGATTTATTGTCTATTTTAGCAGTACAAAATCCCATAATTATTCTTAAAATTACCGTTTTTGTGAATAATTTATTTCCATCCTCATATTTACACCAAAATATAATAAAGGTGATTTTTTCATATTTTTACAAATTTATTTGATAAAATTGCAATCATAGCCTTTATTATGATTAATGGCATTTTACAATTATAAAATTATTTTCAGTATTTTTAGATTAATATTTATATATTATTAATTAGTTTAGTGCTTTTAATTTTATTTTTAAAATCTTTTAAACTATTTTTTACATAAATTAAAGGGGAGAAATTGGTTATTTAATACATAGCCATTTTCAATTGCAATTGTAGCCTCAATTTAACCCCCCAATTCCACCTCTAATCAAATGACCCAATTTCAAATTCCAACCCAAAGCCACAACCCGTTTTCAGACCCGCCCGGTTCTTCTTTTAATCTTAGTCGTTGATCATTTTGATCAACGGCCATGATCCGTTCTTTCCTTTTTAATTTCCATACCCCCCTAACCCTAATCTATTCTATCAAATACGCCGCCTTTGAACTCTCATCTCTCAAACTCTCTCCAGCCCTCCCCGCAACCCTAGCCTCCCCCTACCTTGTTCCACCATGATTTCACCGGCATCTATGGCTTCTCAGGCCATGGACAGCCTATACCCACCTTCTATGGCTCCTGCATACCTATTATTCTAGGGATTGAGGCCAGACCTCGAGGGTCGTCACTCAGGCCTTCACTGATTCGAAGATTCCGGCTATCTCTGGCCTTGCTCCGTGGTTCTTGGTCTTTTGAGCCTGTTTATGACATTATCCGACTTAGATCGAGTATTTTCGAAGCCTTTCTTATTTCTAGGGTTCATCTGGAACCCTTAATATTGAGGTTCTCTCTAATTATTTTAGATTTGTTACATGTTGCACTATTGCTTAAATCTCTTAAACCTTTTCTCCGATTTTCTTTCAAAAGGGCACTTCTTTTCGATGAGGGTTTCTGGAAAGTTTTTAAAATATTTCTGACTCTTCTTCTTCTCCTTTTCTTGGTAAGAATCAACCCCTGTTATGTTGTTGTTTGCTCTTTTCTAATTTTCATGCCTTTTCGTGTGTTCTTATATTTGTTGTATTATGAAGTTTTTCTGGTATGCTCTCACATGCTTATCTTATGTGTTTCTTTACTATATTCTCCTACTGAGTTTTAGTCTTTTGTTTGCCTTTACCGGACTTCACCGGGATTCTTTCTAGATGTATTTCATCGACTGTTTCTTTATGTTTACACTACCTGAACTCGTGTAAATTTCAAGCTTTTCTTGAAACTTGTTTCCTGTACTGGTTTCTATGTTCTACTTGCTATTGTGCTTGTATGCTTCTCATGAGACTCTGAAAAGGTCTCTGAGCCTATCTCAATAGTTTGTCTCTTCATCTATATATCAAATTCGAGTTTAAAAACCCTAAGATTTGGGGGTTTTCTTTGGCTAATTTGGTTTTATGTTTGGATAAGGGTTCTACTTTGAAACTTGAACTCTCAGACTCACTTCGAGTTTATGAGTTGAATTTGAACCTTTTTCTGCGTTTGTGATTTTGAAACCCTTTGCTTGACATGCCTATATGTTTTATATATGAGAACTTCTCTTTCAAATGTTTTGCCAACTGTTAATTGATTTTGAATCCCTTTAATGTTACTTATTTGATTGTTACTGGTTTTTCCTAAATTAAAACTTTCCTTTACCTCTTTTCTGACTCGAGTAAAGCTTTCAATGGGATTTTTTACTGGTTATTTTACTGATTCCCTTTCCTTTTTTTACAAATCAAGGACCACTATACTTTTACCTTAAATGTCTTCCATGTATTTACGCTTATTTGTCTACCTTGCACGAGATATTTACTTGATTTCCTTCCTTAAATAACTTCTGTCGATTGCCGTTTGAATTTGGAATCCTTAATTAAAGAAAGTCTATGGACTGATTGATTTTAATTATTACATAGTTCCTTAATTATTACTAAACTATGATTCTTGCCTTATTTGCTACACCTGTTTTCAATTATAAATACCATGCTCTTTCATTAACACACAGACGATTTTTTAAATCATCACAACTCTCTTCTAAAACTTACATTCTTGCTTCTTGATTGCAATTTGGCTTCCCTAAATCTATTGCTTCTCCCTAGTTGCTCTTCTGAACTAGTATATCTTACTTTTGATTCAAGTATCAAATACAATGTGTTTACTTACAAGCTTTATTTTACTGCTTTATAGAGTTCAGCTTAAAAAAATAAATACTTATGTCTTGCTATCTGTTGTTGCAATGAATCCCTATCCTCATTCCCTTTATGTGTTTGGGATGTATTTTAAGACATGGCAACATGCAAAGTTGTTGTCATGGATTAAAACTGGGTCCTTTGGATCCTAGCCTCTTTCAATCTCCTATTCCCCCATTCCCTTATGTGTATAGAGTTTAGGTATAGCCTGGCAGCATATGAATTGTTGTCCATAGTTGAACCTGACCTTCAAAATGTCCGAACTCTCTAACTTCTAAGCTGACAAACTGGTCAGGGGTGTGCCAGCAGCCCAGTTTCTAGGCATGACTACCAACCTGCCCTGGCTCCCCCCTAATTTCCTTTCATTGCACTTACACTTACTCC
>MU712233.1:65327-89511 GCA_026770625.1 Nicotiana glauca | reverse complement strand
CCCCCCCCCCCTGTGAGCCTTGCCTTGGGACCTTGAGTTCCCTCTGAACTTGGACACTTGAGGGATGGCACTTCCACACTACACTTTAATTTGTTCTGCAATAGCATTTGGGTGTAAGCACTGCCTGGAACTCTTGAAGTTCGTTGGAACTTTGACACATCCCAAATAAGAGAAAGGCTTTGAAAATCTGATCCCGGAAGTTGGTTTATCTCATATTGTTAGATATTGAGTCTGAATTAGGTTCCTTGGATGCAACTTAAATTTTTTATGTAATTTTATTTTTTTGTCTGATTCATTTGGTCTGTAATAATTTGTAATAACTTATGGGGTTTAGTAAAGAAAGCGGGAGGTTACTTACTGTGTGCATAAGGGTAGATATCATGTTCATTAGGTATTTACTTCTGCAAATCACATCAAGCTCTACATTTCTGCATTTAGAAATCATGTTTTAGGTTCTGCACTCTCATATGGAAATATTGTTTTAAGTTCTGCTTTTCTACATTCTTCATATAGAAATCATGTTTAGGTTCTGCACTTTCATATAGAAGTCCTACTTTAAGTTCTGCATTTCGTACATAGGTTAATAGTTCTCTGCATTTCTGCATCTCACATAGAAAACATGTCTATAGGATTCTGCATTTTTGCCTATCATATAGAAAGCATGTCTATAGGGTTTCTGAATACTGTATACGTATCTATCATAAGGCAAATGATTTTTTTACGCTTAAACAATAATCAATTGCATTCTAGATACCATGCTCATAGGATTTCTGCATTCTTGCTACTCCTGTAAAAAGTGTGTAAAATTAACAACGCTAGAAAACATGCCTATAGGAATTGTCAATCAATTCTGAATTACCTCACTCATTTTAAGGTAATCTATCAGTAATAATGCGTTATTAGTTGCAGAACTTGTATTATTCTGTTAAAACTGGCAACCCTCATGTAACTTGTTTGCTTCTTTTCTGAAACCATTAGATATCATGCCTATAAGTTTCACCTAGGCAAGCCTTAGGGTAAAAGCTGTAACTGCATCAGTATTCAACAATTGTAGCTAGGCGGACCTAATGCAGACTTCTTATCGAAAATTATGGGTTGAACCAATCCGCTTAACGTTTAAGTTTAATTCAGACCTAATCAGTATATGTAAGGCATGCTAAACTACATTTTTGTGATTCTGAGGAGGCCTATTTGAGCCTTTAATCGTTATGTATATACCATAATTGTCCTATGTGATTTGATTGATGCATTAGAATTTTTACCTTTCTAAACTCTTGAAAAAGCCCAGAAATTCCTTCCCTTGATAGGACTAGAAGTCCCAAATGCCTCTGGGACTGATAGGATTGGGGTGGATAATAGCATGCTATAGGTAACGACACTATTCCATGCTTAACACCTTAACGGGGTGGGAAAGGGTAGATATGGATATGATGACCACGCGATAATACCACGTGTATAAACGGTTACCGGGTGTTGTGTGGGGTGATCCATATTATGTATAAACCTAGGACCCCTTCCCTTATTTGTCCATTTTATTTTATTTTTTTACCAAACTTCAGCTTTTAAATTGCTTTTAACTCACAACAACTATGTGGAAATTCTCTTTTTTACTTTATTATACAAGGCCTTAAACTGCTTCCCCTATCAAAATTCAGTTTCTTTAACTTCCTTAATCCCTTGCAACCATTATGTGAAAACCCCTCTTTGTATTTGTAATTCTTGCTTGTCTACTTGTTGTTTGCATTTAAAGTCACTACATAGCATGGCCGAAAACCACACTAGTGGATCTTGAGGGGTGCCTAAACCTTCCCCTCAAGATAATTTCTAGCCATTACCCGAACTCTGATTTTCAATTTCAAAACTCTGTGTCCTAATGCACTTAATCATTAGGTGGCGACTCTTCAAATAAAAAAAAATCCAATTCCCAAACAGGAATAGAGTTGTCTTCCCAAATGTCGTAAACTCGATTTCACTTTAGAGAAAAAGGGGGCGTCGACACCTGGAAAAATCCTAGAAGTTCAAGAGATTGACCCTCCCCCACGACAAGTTGCATTCACTAAGGAAATTCTAGTCTCTTCAGAAGGGATGATTCCAATCAATCAACTAAAGGAGTTCATTGACGGGACTATGAAAACAAATATGAAGTCACTTCCAAGTCCTCCTTTACCAACGCAAAACCGTACACTTCAAGAATCGATATGTTGAAGATGCATATTGGCTATCAAGCTTCAAAAGTTCAATAGTTTGATGGCAAAGGCAATCCAAAGCAACATGTGGCGCACTTTGTTAAGCCATGCAACACTGCTGGGACTTATGGAGATTACCTCGTCGAGCAGTTTGTCCACTCATTAAAAGGAAATGCTTTTGATTGGTACACGGACCTCGAGGCTGGATCTGTTGATAGCTGGGATCAACAAGAGCAAGAATTCCTCGATCACTTTTATAGCACAAGACGTACTGTGAGTATAATAGAACTTACAAATACTCGTCAACGAAAGGGTGAACCAGTTATCGACTTTATCAATCATTAGAGGAATGCAAGCCTCAACTGCAAAGACGGGCTTAGGTAAAGCTTCTGGCATAGAGATGTGCATCGAAAGCATGCATTGGGGACTACGCTACATCTTGTAAGGTATAAAGCCTAGCACATTTGAAGAACTCGCAACTCGTGCCCATGTTATGGAGTTGAGCATGGCCTCCGCTGCAAATGAAATGTTGCCTATTTATGAGCCTCGCAAAGGGAACGACAAGAAAGAAGTTAGGAAATGGATCAAGTTTATACCAACATCTAAAAATAAAGAAGCTATGAATGTCAACACATCACTTGTGAAGTTCACGACGAAGGTGATCAAGAAGAAGAGAATGAAATCAACTTCATTTAAAGATAAGCCAAGTGGAAAGTTGACTATAGGAATGAAAGAGAAAAGTACCCATTTTTGGAATCTGATGTGCCAACTTTTTTTAAAGAACTCCTCGAGTTAAATCACATTGTGCTTCCGGAGATGAAGCGACCAAATGAAGCTGGGAAAAAAAATCACTCAAATTACTATAAATACCATCGACTTGTGAGCCACCCTCTGGAGAAGTGCTTTGTCTTCAAGGACAAAGTTATGGACTTGGCTCGTAAAAAGAAGATCATGCTTGAATATGAGAAAGCAAGTGCAAACCAAATCTCTATCACATTTGGCTCATTCAGTTCAGAAGAATTATATAGTTTAAAGAAAGTAAAGACGAAGAGCTACTGGAGAATAACAAAGTTGATGACGGTCAACCTGAGGATAATGAAGGTTGGACATTGGTGACTCATCATAGGCACCACAAAAGGAGCCTACGAAAAGGATCAATGGAACAACCAACAAGGAAAATATTGGTGAAAAGACCTAGGAGATGGAATCCAGTTAAGCATGTAAAGAAAGCAAAAATAGAGGTGCGCCACCCTCAAAAGCCATGACATCCAGTGAACTTGGAGATGTTTTTACCAAGTTGGTTCCGCACGAAGATTTTCCATGGGGGTATCGATGCCTCTTGTTGCCATATTCACGAAGGAAAAGAAAAAAGTGATGACCTACCGTTGGCACCATCTTCGAAAAAGCTTATCGAGTCCACTCCTCAAGAAGTTAATGGTTGTAAGGAAAAAGTCACGTTCACAAATGATGATCTTATACTAGATGACACTCCTCATAACCACCCATTGTACCTGGTTGACTATATACGTGATGAAAGGGTAAATTGAATGTTGGTTGATGGAGGATACTCAAAGAACATTTTGCCGATTCGCACTATGAAGGAACTTGGTATTCCCATGAACGAACTCTTAGAAAGTTGTGTAATGATCCAAGGATTCAACCAAGGGGGAAAAGATTCATAGGTGTGATCAAGCTGGGAATCACTATTGAAGATATGCAATCAAGTGCATGGCTGCATGTGATCGATGTGAATACTTCATACAATGTCTTGCTTGGAAGGCCTAGGATATTTGAGAATAAAGTAGTTCCGTCTACCTACCATAAATATTTAAAATACTATGAGGGTGAAGTCGAGAAGAAGATAGTAGATGATGATGAGCTATTCAACGTAGAAGATTCACACTTCGCTGATGCAAAGTTCTACTTGAAGAACCGCATTGTGAAGAAGCTAAAAGTTTATGATGGCATGAAAAGAAAGAATAATGAGCCCATAACTAAAAGAGCTGAGGTGACTATTGGTAAAACCAAAGTTGTTACTGAGGAGGTACACGCCAACGCAAATAAATCTCATAGAAAGGATATTGCATCTTATGGAAAGAAAGTAAATCCTGCGCTCCAATATGTCATTAAAAGGAAAAAAGACATAGGCAAATCATCTAATCTCCAAACTAACATGCTAAAAGATTTAACTTTTCCGGTAAAACGAATTGAGGCAGTAAAGTTGTCCTCGAAGCCACTTGCATGGTTTGTAGCTCAAAATCGTTTGTAGAATATGGCACTCCCTACAAAGCGAACATATGAAGGTTTTGACCCTAACCCTTACAAGATATTTGCAAAGCTGGATATAATCCTAATGAGCCATCAAAGTTAGGGAAACTCCCATAGAAGCTGCAATGAGGAAACCACGTGAAGGTTTGGGATACAAGCAATTGTCACCAGTGCAAATCTCAATAAGAAGGGCGAGTAGCAATTATATCACTGTAGAAAATGAATATGCCGCTTCTAACAGGCCTTCTGTCTTTGATCGACTTGGAAAATCAACTGTGAGAACTTCTGTATTTGAGAAATTAGGTCCATTAAAGAAGGGGAAAAAGTTCCAGAGAAATTATCAAAACACAAGAACACCCGCTTTACCCAAAATTCAGAAGATCTTTAAAGAATTCCAAAGTTTGGTTCCTTCTAGAATGAAGCGATAAACAAAATTCATGGTTTCGTGTGATGAAGTACTGAAGGTGAAGCCATACAATGTGGTCTACACTAAAGAACGTGATGAAGATGAAGAAAGTGTGATTCTTCGTATCATGTTACTGTACAAAACGAGCATGGTGTTTTATCTCTAATGGAGGATGACGAGAATTGGTTGATGTTTCGCCATGTTATCACATATCCTTCAACGATGGGGACTCTCAAGAAGATGAATATACGGAAGACGTTCCACCTGAACTTGAAGAAGGAGTAAAGACTACAGTTGATGCCTTAAAAGAAATTAACCTTGGCACTGATGAGTAATCAAGACCCACCTACCTAAGTGCTTTATTAGAAGTTGATGAAGAAAGCAATAATATTGAGTTACTCAAGGAATACAGGGATGTCTTTTCTTGGAGCTACAAAGAGATGTCTGGCTTGGACCTAAAAGTAGCAATCCATCACTTTGCCGTCAAGAATGGTGCTCGCCCTGTTAAACAAGCCCAAAGGTGCTTTAGGCCGGACTTGATTCCCTTATTTGAAACCCAAGTTAACAAACTCATCGAAGCTAGATTTATTCATGAAGTTAAATACCCGACATGGTTTTCAAGCATTGTCCCTATAAGGAAGAAAAATAGCCAGATTCGAGTATGCGTTGACTGCAGGGATCTCAACAATGCATGTGCGAAAGATGAGTTCCTGCTTCCTATTCCAGAGCTGATGATCAATGCTACTACTGGTACGAGGCAATTTCAATTATGGACAGTTCATCAGGCTATAACCAAATTCGCATGGCACCAAAAGATGAAGAGCTTACTGCATTCCATACCCCCCCCCCCAAGGGTATTTATTGCTACAGGGTAATGCATTTTGGCTTGAAGAACTCTAGTGCTACTTATCAAAGGGCTATGCGGAATAATTTTGAAAATCTTCTCCACAAAAATGTCGAATGTTATGTAGACGACTTGGTGGTAAAATCAAGAAAGAGGGGAGACCATTTGAAAGACTTGAGGATGGTGTTTGAGTTGCTTCGGAGGTACCAACTTAGGATGAATCCATTGAAATGTGCCTTTGGATTTACTTTCGGGAAGTTCCTTGGTTTCATTATCCAACATTGAGGGATTGAAATTGATCAAGCCAAAGTAGATGCAATCTCGAAAATGCCTGAGCCTCGGGATATTTACGAATTGAAAAGTACGCAAGGAAAGTTGGCGTACCTTAGGAGATTCATCTCAAACCTAGCTCGGAGGTGCCAACCATTCAGTCGCCTTATGAAGAAAGGTTCCCCTTTCAAATGGGACCAAGCGTGTAGCAATGCCTTTGAGAGCACTAAATCCTACTTGATGAAGCCTCAGATTTTATCAGCCCCTATACTTGGAAAGCCGCTGATACTATATATTTCGGCGCAAGAAAGGTCAGTTGAATCGATGTTGACCCAAGAAAATAGTAAGGGGAAAGAAAACTCTCTTTACTACTTGAGCAGGACAATGACACCAAACAAGCTGAATTATTCGCCAATTGAAAAGTTGTGTTTAGCGCTAGTCTTCTCAATTCAGAAGTTGAAGCACTACTTTCAAGCTCATGTTGTTTGTCTTGTTTCTAGATCAAATCCCATCAAGTTCGTGATGTCAAAACCTGTCCTTAGTGATCGACTAGCAAGGTGGTACCTCCAGTTTCAACAATATGAAATCGATACATCCCTCAAAAGGCTATAAAAGGACAAGTGTTAGCGGACCTTTTGGCATATCACCCTATACCTGATGATTGAGAGCTAACTGACGAACTACCTAATGCGGACGCAATGGTCATTGAAGTTCAACCTCCATGGAAGATGTACTTTGATGGTGATTCACATCGCAGAGGAACTGGTGCTGGTGTAGTATTTGTCACTTCTCAAGGTAAAGTTATGCCCTACTATTTTACGTTGATGCAACTTTGCTCTAATAACGTTGCTGAGTATCAAGTACTAATACTTGGGCTTGAAATGGCTGTCGAAATAAAGCAGTTGCAACTGCAACTCTTTGGTGACTCTCAGTTAGTGGTCAATCAACTTCTAGGTAGTTACGAGGTCAAGAAGTCTGAAATACGCCCATATCACGATTAAGCTATAAAATTAATGGGTTGGCTCAGTGATGTGACTATTCAGTATGTGCCAAGGAAAAAAATAAGAAGGCTGGTGCTTTAGCTGCCATAGCTTCATTATTAGCCCTGCCTGATCAAGCGCAAGTTAATGTCTGCCAAAAATGGGCAGTACCGCCGCCAAATGAGGCTAATGGTGAAGAAAATGAACTCAAGCATTTAGTCGTTGTTTCTGAAGTTGAGAAAGAAAAATGGCGACAACCCATTATCGACTACTTATGTTATGGGATATTTCCAGAAAACCCGAGGAGAAGGGCTGAAATCTGTCATCGTGCACCTCATTTCCTTTACTATAAAGATACTCTATACATAAGGTCAATCGAGGGAGTAATCTTGCGATGCTTAGGGGAAGAAAAAGCACTCTAATCTTTTGAAGAGGCACATTCTGGGGTATGTGGGTCACACTAGTCTGGACCAAAGCTTCACTTCCATATAAAAAGGATGGGATATTATTGGCCAACGATGGTAAAAGATTGTTTGGACTATGCTCGAAGATGCAAGGCTTGTCAATTCCATGCAAATTTTATTCATCAACCTCCTGAAGTGTTGCACCCGACTGTTGCATCCTGGCCATTTGACGCTTGGGGATTGGATGTTGTTGGACTACTGCCAAAGTCCTTTGGTGGGCACCTATATATCTTGGCTATAACTGACTACTTCTCGAAATGGGCTGAAGTTGTTGCTCCTAAGGAAGTAAAGAAGGAAAATATTGCAAGTTCCATCCGAGTAAAGATAATCTATCGCTTTGGCATTCCTCGTCACATTATAATGGATAATGGAAAGCCATTTGACAATAGGTTCATGAGCAAGATTATTGATCTCTTTGGATTCAAGAAACGTAAATCTTCTATGTACAATGCTGCCGCCAATGGTCTAGCTGAGGAATTCAACAAGACTTTATACAACTTGTTTAAGAAAGTCATCTCCAAATCCAAACGAGATTGGCGTGACCGTATGGAAGAAGCTCTGTGGGCATATAGGACAACTCACATCACGCCATTACAAGCGACGCCTTATGCACTCATTTATGGAGTTGAAGCCGTCTTGCCACTCTAGTGTCAAATACCTTCATTACGATTAGATATTCAAGAAGGCATCACTGATGAAGAAAATGCTCGACTTCAATTAGCAGATTTGGAGGCCCTTGATGAGAAAAGGTTGGAAGCTCAACAGAGTTTTGAATGTTATCAAGCTCGATTGTCTCGCACCTTCAATAAGAGAGTTTTCGCAATATCCTTTCAAGTAGAATAGCAAGTCCTTGCCATACGAAGACCTATTATTACTTCCCATAAACCTGTAGGGAAGTTCACTTCCAAATAGAATGGGTCATATGCCGTACAAGAAGCTTTCTCAAGTGGGGCTTACAAGCTGGTTGATGCAGATGGCATGAGAATCGACCCTACCAATGGCAAGTTTTTCAAGAAGTATTATCCATGATGTACCACACTCCTCGATGTACGAGCCTAAACTACAAGTCATGACGCTCCTTGACGCACGAGCCTAAATTTTCAACCGTAGCACAATTTTTTTAAAGAAGATGACGTCGGAGAAACAAAAAAATATGATATTTGTTAATTTTTTATTTTGTAACTAAAATAAATATAATGAGATGTAATAAATAGGATAGAGAATGGTCAATTTTTAATTACTAAGCAATTTAAATGAAAAGAATGAAACGAAAAAGGCAAAAAAAGGAGAAAAAAGATAAATAGAATCCATTGTCCTCAACCGGAGCGGATGCACATGGGAAGGGGCGGGTTCACGTGAACCAATCCTCCTCCCCCCGAAATCATGTATAGCACTAATAGATTTCAAATCAAATACTTAAATTAACCCAAGCTCAAGTGAACACTTTAGTACATTTAAGGAGGTGCACCTTCTACTTTTTAATCAAGGGTTCGGTCCATACTCTTTCTTCTTTTACATTATATTTAATTAACAAATAAGGTTAAATTCACATGCTCTGCCGCTTTTTCTAATTAAATACACTTTTTATTTCTTTTTTTCCCTTTTATATTGGATACTCGTCTTTTTTTTCTCTTCTCTTTTTTTAGTCTTCATTTTGATCTTTGAAATTCCCAAACAAAAAATACGTATCTCAGACATCCTCTCAAAAATTTGGGTCTCATGCGCTCATGATACACTCATACTTTCGATATCCTGGATACGCCTCTAGTCTCCAAAGACCTCTACTTTGAAAATCACACAAGAAATTAGAATCTCGCAAATTATTATATATCACCAAATTAAATATTAAAGCTCAAGATATATTTTATAATTAAGAGGCATGGAAAGTCTTCAGATGAACTTGTTGGCGAAGAATTTCACTAATTAGCGTCTCAGAGTTAAAGTCTTAGGCAATTTGTGAAATATTCAGTAACTACGGCTCAAGGAGTTCTATCTAGAATCTAATGCATTATCAGATGCATAAAGCCCACCTTGCATATTGTTATATATCTTCATATCGTTTAATCTTTAACAAATTAAAGTATTTTCTTTTTTAAGTTTTCTTTTACATAAACAGAGTTACGAAAGTTAATTAGTTGGAAAATAGTACCACTACTCGAAGTTGAATTTGTGATACTGCAGTTTAAATTATGACATTTTGGTAATGCAGATTGCCTATCAAGAATTTGTGATTATTCTTGTTTTTATTTGTTACATATATTTTAGCGGTGGCTATGGGACGGTAAGTGGAAGATGCTTATAGAAGATAGCAGGGGCGAAATCAAAAATTTTCTCTAAGGGTGTTCAAACTTGAAAGAACTAAAAAAAAATCTAACAGGCTTTAGTAAAAGGTAGCTTCGCCCCCAGAATATAGGAGAGTTTTTTATGGGATTATTCAATTCTTAATTCTTTCTTTATTTTTATATTCACGTTTCAAGAATTGCAATTTTATATTTCATTGTTCAGTAATGTCACTGCTCAAGTTAATGGGAAATAAAAATTCTTGACGCCCATTTTTATCGACAAGAAATAAGGGAATATTTTTTTAGAGTAAATTCTCCCAAAAGGTTCTTTGTTTTCACTTTCTTTTGTGATGCTTCAGTTTCCAATGTCTAGACTTTTATAGGGGAATCAATTCTACACGATAAACAAATTCTAAAGAGAATGATAGTTGGTTGATCTCTTGGATTCAGTTTTCTTGGGGTCCAAAAAATTTCATTAATCACGAATTTCACTATACGTGTTGGGTTAGGGACAAGAGGGGTTGCTCTAATAGTAAGCAACCTCCACTTCCAACCAAGAGATTGTGAGTTCGAGTCTCCCCAAGAGCAAGGTGGGAATTTCTTGGAGGGAAGAAGGCCGAGGGTCTATTTGGAAATAGCCTCTCTACATCAGGGTAGGGGTAAGATCAGGTTGTTGTTGTTGTTGTTATGTTGGGTTAGGGACTTAAGAGTATTGCCTTTATCAGTGGAAACTAA
Organism: Nicotiana glauca; assembly: GCA_026770625.1. Taxonomy (NCBI): domain Eukaryota; kingdom Viridiplantae; phylum Streptophyta; class Magnoliopsida; order Solanales; family Solanaceae; genus Nicotiana; species Nicotiana glauca. The sequence goes on along the minus strand of MU712233.1, from coordinate 79,076 downwards.
GAAGATGACTCTAGACATCATACCAAAGTGTCATCTCCGGTTCGTTGCTTCACAATATAAAGGGCAAATGAGTATTGACATATTGCCCTCCTAATTATGTAGTAATAAGTGTTGTTCAAAACCTAATGGTAAGCATTTAAATTTTATCGAATTTAAATCGATAAAATAATGCGGATTATGTTTTAAATATATTAGTCTAAATAAATTTATTAGGCAAATAAAATTGGATTAGTTATATAAGTCCAACATATATAGAATAAATAAATAAGTCTTAATCTATTAGGCTAGACCATTTAATTGGGCTAAGGTGATGAGCTCATTTCATTAAGCCCAAGATGTCATCTTCCTAGAGGCCCAGTTTGGTGTCACGTGTCAAATGACGTGGCATGCCAAGTCAAACGGAAGAGACAATAGGATTGTGCCATGTGTATTCAAAATGAAAAGGCATGCCAACTCACATTAAAAGGCTAATGAAATCGCGCCACGTGTGTAAGTGACATGTTCTGGCCAATCAAATGCAGTCATGTCACACTTCAATTTGATTGGTCGGAAAGAGTTTGTGGTTATCATAACTCCTCCCTTTCACAACTATAAATAGGGATCTTCAAAAATAAAAAAAGAACCGGAAGTTATAACAAGAAGCACGAGAGAGCTCGTGGATTAAACGCCGCAAATTTTTCTACAAGTTTCAAGCTTCAAGAAATGAAGTTCAAGTTCAAGAAATCAAGTTCAAGCTCAAGAACAAAGAACAAATCAAGGTTCAAGGAGTACGAGTTCAAATCACAGTTCGTGCTAGTTGAATTCAAGATCATCGTTTGTGGCAACGAACATGGATTCAAGATCAAGCTCAAAGGCTCTTGAACTTATTTACTATTGGAAAGAAGAATCAGAGGATTCATAGAGATTGTACACTCAAAATATTTAAAATAAAATAGTACGATTATTGCAATATTTTTTGGCCCTGATTTTATTTTCTCGGTGAAATATATTGTTTACAAATTCTGGCATGCCCAGTAGGACAATTTCTACCTCTCATCTCAACTTTTCAATCACCAAAATTCAAGAACATTGAAATAGCTTCAAAAATCAACTCCAGTTCAACTTCCACCAAGACTGCTAATTCCAGGTTCTATGTTGATGTGGAAAATATACTCGAAGTTACCTTTGGAAGATTTGGACCAGTTACGAGGAGCAAAGCAAGCTCATTAGGACAACAAGCACCAAAGTCTCATTCAAATCAACCCCTATTTTCGGATCTTCGTCCTCAAAAGGAGCAAGATCTTTCACAAATGTACCTGAAGGAGGAAGCGATGTTGCTGAAAAGATCAAGAAAACTCTTGCTCTGTTTGACCTCTCGATATCCAAGCATTCTATTGTGAAGGAAGATGACGATTCTTCAAGTGATGGATCCTCCCCACTTACACCACATAGCATGAGCCAATCAAGGATTAATCTGTGTGACAATCCATGCTACTCTCCATCATAAAACAATCATGCAAGCCATGGTGACAAACACTTTATCTGTGAAGGAGCAGTTGGCAAACATGACGGAAGCAATCGCTGGCTTGACCAAATGCATGCAAAATCAAGAAGCTATAATTGACAAGCTAACAGACAGGGTGGGAATCTTGATGGAAGAAGAATCTATCCATGCACATGGCAAACTCCCAGAATTTCAAGAGATTGATCCTCCCCCGCGACAAGTTGCATCCACTAAGGAAATTCCGGTCTCTTCAGAAGGGATGATTCCAATCAATCAACTAAAGGAGTGTGAAGACCCAAAGGGGTCATCACCTATTTTCTTACCTATTCTGTGCTTTTGAGGCCTTGAAAACCTCATTTAGGGTTGCCTCAGTTTGCACTGTGCGCGGAAAGCTTAAATACGAATTCTGTGAGAAAAATGCTAAATTTTAATACTAAAATAAATAAATTTGACTTCGGTCAATATTTTGGGTAAACGGATCCGGATCATGATCTGACGGTCATGGAGGGTCAGTAGGAAAATATGGGACTTGGGCGTGTACCCGGAATCGAATTCCGAGGTCCTAAGTCCGAGAAATAAATTTTTGTGTGAAATTATTTTCTGGAAATAATTAAGGAAATTGGAAATGAAATTTGATTATAAGACTATGGTATCGGGCCCGTATTTTGGTTCTGGCACCCGATACAAGTCTTATATCTGATTTAAGCACTTTCTGTAAAGTTTGGTTGAAAACGGATGTCGTTTGACGTGTTTCGGACTTAAAATGGAAATTTGATGTTTTATGAAAATTTGGAAGGAATCATGGATTTTGAGGCTTAATTCGATGTATATGATGTTATTTTGGCGATTTGATCGCACGAATAAGTCCATATGATGGTTTTGAGGTTGTGTGTATGTTTGGTTTGGAGCCCCGAAGGCTCAGGTGAGTTTTGGATAGGTGTCAGAGTGCATTTTGAACTTAGATAAAACCTGGTACCTTCAGTTCTACAATTTTCGCAAATGCGAGGAAGGGACGTCCTGTAGCTGGGTCGCAAATGCGACCATTTGGTTCACAAATGCGAAAGTGAGCCAGTCACAAATGCGACGTTTCTGCTCGCAAATGCGAAGTCTGGGGTTTTCAAAATGGTTCACAAATGTGAACCCTGTCTCGCATTTCCCATACCAAGTCAGGGTTCGTAATTGTGAACCCCAGTTCGCAAATCCCACATCTGAGGCCTGCATATTTTACACTTAGTCGAATTTTGAACCATTTTTAACATTCTTTCAAAACACAAACTTCTTTGGGTGATTTTCCAAGAACAAGTTTTCTTCCAAATCAATTGTAAGTTAGTTTTTACTCATTTCTTTCAATCATTAACGTCATTTAACATGTTTTCAATTTAAAATCAAAGATCTTCATGGGAGAAATTGGGGGTTTTAGGTAGAACCTAGGTTTTTCTAAAATTGGGGATTTGGACCTCAGTTTGAGGTCTGATTTCAAAATAAATAATATATTTGGGTTCATGGGAAAATGGGTAACCAGGTTTTGGTTCGAACCTCGGGTTTTGACCACGTGGGCCCGCTGGAAATTTTGGGATTTTTGGGAAAAACTTTGGGAAATTCATTTTTATGCATTCAAATTGATTCATTTAGTGTTTATTAATGTAATTAAGTAATTTGTGATTATATACGAGCGAATTGGTGGTGGAATCGAGGGGTAAAGCCATAATTGAGACTTGAGTTAAATTCAAAGCATCGAGGTAAGTGTTCGGTCTAACCTTAGCTTGAGGGATTGGGAGTTGAGTCATAATTGCTACTTGTTTTCTGTTAAGTACGATTTATGGGCATGGTGATGAGTATCCATGCGTTGGTGTCGAGCATGAACGTGAGTCTTAATTTGATAATTGTGTATCCTTGATTGATCCTATGAAAGTTGTGACTGAATATTGGTATTAGCTGTGCCAAGTAGAAGTTGAATAGGACTGGTTATAGCAGACTCTCCCTTGTGGGGATGTTTGACTTGTTGTTATTGTTTCCTTTGCCGGGAAGATTATTAATTTGATTGTTCCCAACCCAGGAATTTATTAATTTGATTTTTCCCTTGTCGGGATTGTATTGTGTATTGTGTTAAAAGTAAAAAGAGCGGGTGGTAAGCCTACCACAAGTGACATTGAAATGGGAGCGGGTGGTACGCCTACCACAAGTGACATTGAAATGGGAGCGGGTGGTATGCCTACCACGAGTGATATTGAAATGGGAGCGAGTGGTACGCCTACCACGAGATCTTGATAAATGGGATCGGGTGCACGCCTGCAACAAGATGAGTTGAATATGAAAGTTGCCTTATCTCGTTATTTTGTGCTAGAAGCTAAACTGTAGATGTACGCTTTTATTATTCCTGATATTTTTTTTCTATCTGTTACCCCTGAAGCATGTTTCCTTCCCCAGCTTAAATTGCTATTTTCTTACTGCTTCTCGGTTGTACTTGTATATATATCTGCACAGGTTTATCTGGAGTCTGGTCCTAGCCTCGTCACTACCTCGTAGGGGTTAGGCCAGACACTTACCAGCACATGGGATCGGTTGTGCTGATACTACATTCTGTGCTCTTTTGCACAGATTTAGGTGTTGGACAGCAGCTGCAGTAGCGTAGGAGTTAGCCTTTAGTCCAGCGAGACACCGAGGTAGCCTAGCAGGCGTCTGCAGGCCCGACATCTCTTCTATCTTTTATTTTAGTCTATTATCTCATGTATTTCGGGACAAATAGTTATATTTTCTTTCAAACGGTTGTATTTAACACTCTTAGTAGTTCATGAGTATGTGACACTAGTTCTTGGGTAGATATTTATGTTGATTTTATGGGTAATGCAAATCGAGGCTAAACAAATCAGTATGGGGACACCTATAATCCCAATTGGAGGAATCACCCAAACTTCTCCCGGGGTGAAAATCAAGGCAATTAGAATCAATACCGGCCACAAGCACCCCAACAACAATCCATACCAACTCAGGCTGAACAACAAGCTAGCCTTGAGGAGATGATGAAGAAATTGATGGCTGACCAGCAAGCCCCCAATCAGAAATTAATAACAGATCAATAAACTTTCAATCAGAAATAATGGCTGATCAGCAGGCTCAAGCCGCAACACTGCAAAATTTGGAGCACAACGTGGGCCAACTTGCCAGAGCCCAAAATACTAGACCAGTAGGGGCTCTTCCAAGTGAAACTGAGCCCAATCCTACAGCTCAAGTCAATGCGGTTACCTTGAGAAATGGAAGAGCACTAGATGAAGTTCCAAAGAAAAAGAAGAATACAGCTCATCCTGAAGGAGAAGTAGTTCCCAAGCCAGTTGAGGGGAATGAGAAAGATGATAAAGGAATCGAGCCAGTAATTGATACTACGCCACCACCTCCATTTCTACAAAGACTGCAGAAGCAAAAAGATGATGCTAAGTACAAGAAATTCCTAGATATTTTTAGCCAAGTGAGTGTGAATTTGCCTTTGGTGGAAATTTTGCATAAAGTGCCTAAGTATGCAAGGTATCTCAGAGATATTGTGGCAAACAAATGAAGACATGCAGAGTTCGAAACAATTGCACTTACTGAAGAGTGCAGTGCTAGAGTTCAGAGTAAACATCCTCCTAAGTTGAAGGATCCTGGGAATTTCATAATTCCTTTGTCTCTTGGAAAACAAGAAGTTGGTAAAGCCCTGTGTGATTTAGGGACTAGTATAAATTTGATGACATCCTCCTTGTTCAAGAAACTCGGATGGGGGTGCTTAGACCTACTACAACCACTTTACAGCTAGCAGATAGGTCATTATTCATGCTCGAAGGATTTATTGAGGATGTGTTAGTTCGAGTGGGAAAGTTTATTCTTCCTGTTGATTTTATTGTTCTTAATTATGAGACAGATGAGGAAGTGCCCATTATTTTGGGGCGACCATTCTTAGCTACTGGTGGAGCAATTATTGATGTGAGGGCAGGGAAGTTAAAAATGAGAGTTGACGATTAGGAGGTCACATTTAATGTGTACAAGGCACTTAAGCTCCCTAAGTATTATGAGGACTTGTGCATGATTACTGTGGTAGAATTGAAGGGAATAGAGCGGAGTCAGTATGTGAGTTATAGTGGTCCAGATGGGACAACTGAGTTAGAGGAGGTGGTATTTCCAGCTGAGCATGTAAAGATGATTGAGAAAAGAGCCAGAGATGAAAGAGGAGGCCTTCCGAGAGCGTGCAAAAAGGCTAGACTTCATGGGAGAAAGTAGAAGAGAAAGCGCCCAGCCTGAGCGGAGTAGCAGAGTCGTGCCATGACTATAAATAAGGTGCTTGTTGGGAGGCAACCAACCTGTATATATTTTATTTATTGATGTTTTTTAGTGTTGAGTTTTGTGTTTTTTTTATTTTGCAGAGTAGGGGAAGTCTAAGTACCCAAAGTTGAAGCTGATGAGCATGTTTGAGCTTAAGTGTGGGATCGTCCCGACTCTAAAGATTGAGGATCATGTCCGAGCTAAGACCAAGAGGGTTTCAGGGAGTATTTCTCACTTTTGTTTTAATATTTTTCTCTATGATCATGTATCGAGGACTATGCATAGTATAAGTGTGGGGTGGGGAAACTACTTTCTGAAGTGTAATTGTATAAAACTATTTTTTTTAAGTTAGCTTTTCTTTTTGAACTTGTAGTAGACATAGTCTAGGTTAAAAAACAAAAAAAACAAATTGAAAAAAAAAATCAAAAAAGTTCGAACTTTTCCCGACGATGGATCTTTTGGATAATTTTCTTGAGGGATATAGTTCGATTAAAAATACCAAAAATATCTTTTTGTTTTTTTTAGAATAGCTAGGTAGTATTCCTTGGTTTTTCTTTGGGTGCCAGTTCTTTTCCAAGGATGTAGCTCGAACTGGGTACTTTATTTATTTTAGAAGTAGTTTAGAAAGAAACTGAGTCACTCTAAGATACTCATTGACATAATTGATGCTGGCACATTAGGCTATGACATACATTTTATTTTCCCATATATTTGGTTTGAATTGTTAAGACTAAGTAAAGTAAATAACCTAGTTTGTGACGCGTTTTCTCAGTTGTTTTTGTATGCCACATAGTGCAATATTGCTTAAATTCTCAATTATGTGTGCTTGCTTGACTTGAGAGTTGAATAGAACCGTCTTGATTGAGTCATGTGCAACGTGTGTGTGAGGATTTGTGATTTTCTGTGCTATCCTGTGTAGTCTAAAACTTGCCCCGTGTGTTAATTGAAGCGAAATTGTAAGTTGTGCTAATTTAGGAGATGACATAGGCATTTTCTTGCTTGATCATGGATGTGCTTGTCACACAAAAATAAAATTTTCCGTTGCTAGCCCCTTTGAGCCTATAGTCCTTTTCTTTGGTAACCACATTATAAGCCATACCCCTATTTTATTCTTAATTTAATATTGATTGAACCTTTACCTCCTAAGGCACTTAGTCACTAAAAGAAGTAAGGTTAGAAATTGGGGAGTAGCTTTTGAGTGGAACCATGGAAGGGCCCGTTGGTGCACTAAAGTTAAAATCAAAAGTCACTAGCTGATGAACTTTAATGTATGGAGTGTGTGAAGAAAAAAAAAAGAAAGGAAAAAAAATTGCAAGAAAAGAGAAAAAGTATGATAGTTCAAATAATGTAGAAAAACACACACCTCCAATTCTTATCGATTGTGCTAGTGGCAGTATAGAAGTGCTTAATTGAAAAAGGGCTATGTTGTATATGGGATATGGCAAGTGAATTGGTTGAGAAGAAGATGTGCTTGAATTGTGAAAGTAGTGTATTAAAGTTCTTAGGAGGGTTAGCCACTATTTCTAAATATATCATACGCGTCCCTTAGCCTACATTACAACCTTAAAAGTCCTAATTGATCCTAGATTTGACTAGCTTAAATTAGTGGAGATCTACACTACGGACAAGCTTATGGTACGATCACATGATGCATATGAATTATTTGTGAGAGTGAGTGAAGTTGGTTCAATTGTGTAATGTCCTTAATCTATATTCAAAATCATATTTGAATGTGTGGACCAATTTATATTTACTCTTTCGTTTGTTGGTGAGGGCAAATAATCTCATGAATGATTGGTAATGTTATAAACTTTCTTGTTGGGTAAGTGCATGAATTGAGGGTGCTTAGTGGTTGCAAGTCGACTTTTGAGGTTGGGTGGTGACGAATAGGTTTTTGGAATTTATTGAATTGAAATATTATACTTGGGTATGCTTAAACGGGAAGAATATGAATTTTTGTGTGTTCATGCTTTGTGTCAGTATTGATCATAGTCAAAAGTATAGAATGTGGTTAAAAGTTAAGGTGCTCCTCTATAATTGAGACTTGTACATAGTTGGGGGTCTATTTGATTGTCCCATTGCTCGAGGACGAGCAAGAGTTTAAGTGTGGGGTGTTGATGTTTAGCTTAAAGCATATATATTTGTATGTATATCGCCTCATATTTTACTTTTGTTTCATGGAATTAGGATGTGAAATGTGTTGATTTATGTTAATTTGATGTGTTTTTATGTGTAAGAATGATTCGGGAGCAATTGGGGGCGAAACGCACAAGATTTGAGACAAAACGAACGAAACCGGGAAACTTGCGAATTTGGGGGCCACAAGTGGCGCCCAGCCCTACCTGTGGCGCCAAAAATAGTAGCTAAAAATAATGGGGCGCCGTGGAGGGCGCCTAGCGCTAGCCAGGGCGCCGATGACGTAAAATGTCTCCAATTTTGCCCGGGACAAGGTTATTTCGGCCCTAGATCTACCCAACACGTATAAAAGCAAGACTAAACCTATTTTTGATGGAGTAGATGCCACTTTGGAGAGAAGATAGACACGAGATCGTGAGGAAGTGGAGAATTCTCAGTTTTCTTCATCTTTTTCTAGTATTTTCAATTGATTCAACAATTATGCAATTGTTTGATTACATCGTGAGTGGTTAAACACCCATTGTTCTGGGGTTGTGATTTAGCCATGAATATTGTTGTTTGATATTAGCTTGACCTTGATTATAATTCACCAATATATGGTTGTTTCTTCAATTCTGTGTTTAGTTGCTTAATTATCTGGCCAACAGTTAGGTTATATTTACTATCTATGCTATGCTTGGGAAAGCCGTATTTAGATTAGAGAAGAATTGAAGAGAGTGTGATCTTAACCCTTAGGGGGAGCGAATTTGTGGTTAGGATAGGAATATACCTAGTCACCATGCTTAATTAAATATCGTAATCTTAATGCGTTCTCAATAGATTAATTTCATAGGAATATAGGCATTATTCTATTGAGAATAGGTGAGTAATACTTCGGGAAAAGTCTATGAGAGCATTTATCGATTAATTAGCAACCATGAGTGAATTATATGAAAGAGAGAGTTAATTAGAACACAATACGAATGGTAAATCGATCACAACCCTGGAATATTTGTCTCTACTGAATACACAACAATCAACTCGTTACTTGATAATTTAGTTATTATTTAGAATCGTAGTATAGTATAATCATATTACTGGACTTTGGTTTTAGCTGTATTGAATAATAATTTTAGTGATTTAGTGAGTAGTTTATACAAGTCTCTGTGGGTTCGACACTCAACTTATCATTATATTACTTGTCGACCACGTATACTTGCGTGTGCGTTTGGGAGCAACAGTATTAATTTCGAAAACTTACAAAGGAAATCTTACCAGACAATGATCACAAGTCGACCACAACCCTACTTTTGACAAAGAACACAAGTCGTTCTTCAGGCAATACTAAGACATGCCCAATGCCTAGCCTTAGTCCCTTTTGACACACTTTGAAACCCTCAGGTTTCGCTCTTGTTTCCCATTCAACTTCACACGAAATTCCACACTAAATCTGACTAAGTCCAAAGGCACCTATTTATAGAATATATATAGGCAGCCTTTGGCACTTGACAACACATGGACACTTGTTGTCTACAGCTTTTGCCACCTGTCGAGCTAAGACTACGCATGTTCCTATCTTGTACTTGACATCTCCAACTACATAGGCCATGTTCTACACAAAATGATAGTGGATACAAGCATAAATTAAACATGGGTACAAGTCATTACAAAAAAGATAACCGCCAACTACTTTGGCATGTGCATTGCATGTGCCCTTTGACTTGGTCAGCTGCTGCACGCCCAAGGTTGGCATTGCGTGCAGCCTTGGCTCATTTTGATATTGCTCTGCACCAATACCTTGCCTGCAACTGGCTGCCCATGATTTTGCCACAAATGCCCGACGTCACTGCCGCCCGCACATGTCTTGGCCGAGTTTCTGCCTTGCCCATATCAACCCTTGTTTCACCCATGCCATTGCTTGTATTTTCCTTCACATAGCTTGCCTTATCTATTGAAAGCCTTTGCCATCATCCCGCACTATCGTGCTTTAGCTTAGCCCACACTTGACGCTGCCATAACTCGAAGTGCCTATGCCACTGACTTTGGCACGCATACTGTGCCATGCCGCTCCAACTTTACCCATACTTTCTTGTCAAGCCTTTGCCAAGCATGTCTTGCCTACCCCAAAACCTTGGCCAATACTTGTTCACAATAGCCCATATAACAATGTCTTGTCCATTGCCTGCATGATCGTTTTGCCCGCACATAGACCAATGGCAAGGCTATCACACACAATCCTTGCCACAACCGCGCCACGCCCGATGTCAAAGAATCAGTCCCCTAATACCTAACAACCCCCACACGCACGCGCGCGCGTGCACACACACACACACCACACCACACCCCATCCCACCCCATCCCACACCACCCCACCCCACCCCTACTCCCTATCACACCCACCACACCCCTACCTCAGGGGCGAAGTCACCTTTTGCTCGTCGAAATATTATGAAAAGTTACAGTGTTTTTAAAAGTAAAATATTAAAATTTAGATGTATATAATATATATTGAACTCCCTTTATCGGAATTTTTTTTTACTTCTTTCAAATCTGAACACCCTTAAAAAAATTTCTAGCTTCGACATTGCCCCACCCCCATCCTAAATAGAAATATTATTAAGACTACTTTCTTTTCATGTTATAGATAGAGTGCTTTCTTTTTTATTTCAACAAAATGATTATTTTCTATACTTTAACCAAATACTAGAAAATATTTTCCGGAAAAAATTTTCACTAACCAAACAAGAAAAAATAAATGATAAAACTACTCATTTTCTAAGAAAACATTCTCGATGAAAAATACTTTTCATATAAAATATTTTCCTTCTTACCAAACACATTCCCAGTGTCATTAGATTTTCTTTAGAGCTTATTCATATGTATTTCATGCTGCCTTTTGAGTGACAACAGAATTCTTTTTAATACATACCTTACACTTGTGTTTTGGTTGATATTATGATGTCTATTAAAATGTAGAGCTCGTTAGTGTTTTGATCAGTGCAATAGAATAAGTAAAGAAAGATGCCCCAATGACTCATCGGATGGACACGCTGTCACTTGGCTGCTAAGTAGTACTAGCATTTTTAGTATATCAAGGCATTGTTTAATTGGGTTAAACTCATTATTTTAAGTACATAATGCCATATATAGGTAATGATGTTTACGTATTGTGCCACAAATTACTTCTTAATTAAGCCTCTCTAAGAGATTATGATCCAACAATTAATAGTTGAAAATGTCAGTTTGAATTTTAAGAGGAAAGGTTGAATTGATAGTGCGATAACGAAGTTGACAAGTTGGTGTAGTGCTCTTCTATCTTTTCAGCAGTTTCGGTCGAACTCAACAGTTTGGAATAAGGATGTATGGTTGTCCGGGCGGGCCTAAATGAGCCAAAAGGGCCGGGCTTAACGGGCCGGGTTTAACGGGCCGGGTTTAATTGGCCGGGCTTAGCGGGTCTGGGCTCTGGCGGTCCCGGGCCTCACGGTCCCGGGCTTCGTGGGCTCAACGGGTGGGACCAGCCTGTGACGGGCCTAAGCCCATGTGTTCCTTGGCTAAACGGGCCGGGCTCGTGAGCTTAGTGGGCCTAACGGGCTTTTTTTTAATTTTTTTTATTTAAGGCAATTTCTTGTAAACCATATCATTGCTATATAAAAATATATGTAGTATATATGTAGAAATCTAATTATTAAAGTGCTTGACGAAAAAGTAAAATAATAAACAATAGTAAAATTAAATTGTCGTGCATAATAAATTAATAACAAAGTACAACATGAAGCATAAATATATCTAATAATTTTAAAATAACACAAATTATTGAAAAATCTTAAAGACGAATTCGCGGATAAATACCATCAACACAATACTTTATATGCCTCCTTAAAATGCCACAGGTACACCCTGAACGAAAATTTAAGACTCTTCCACAGCTCTTGCACTTTAATCTTTGACCTTCTTCATTTTCTTCAAGCACTTCATAGTAATGCGAAATAAATAAGCGCACTCTTTCCGAACGAGGCATGATGTAACTTGAAAATTAAGATTGAGACTTAAAGTCTTGAGAGATTGAGAGAAATTTAAATTGAGAAATGAGTATTGTGTATTGAAATGAAGAAGAGGGAGGGGGTATTTATAGTGTTAGAGAAGGTTAGTTTTGTAAATTGAACAAAATAAAAAAATGGCTATTTGTGCAATATGACCGTTTTTTCTCATTGGGATTTTGGGGTGAGGCCCTCATTTTAAATAATCTTGTTTTGTAGTATATATAGTATACTAGTATATAGTGTGTGTGTNCTTCATAATTTTTCACGAAATTGCAATAATAAAATAAGCAATTATAGGAGAGAAATTAGATATAGATTGAGAGAGAATGAGAGACATTGATGAATTGGTGAGTAAAAATAAAATAATGAGCGGGTATTTATAGTTGAAAATTGGGAAAAAGTATAATTATATAAAGTTTGGGGTTAAAATAAAGTTTGGGGGTTAAATGACTATTTTTTAAACTTCCAAACGGTCAAAATTGCAGCCCAACGGCTACTTTTTTAATTTTTGACCATTGCCTATATTTAAAAAAAATTAAAAAAATAGCCGTTGAGTCCCGTTAGGCCTGCTAGGCCCGCTAGGCCCGGCCCAGGCCCGCCAGCCGGTCCCGGGCTTAGTGGTCCCGGGCTCGTGTGCTTCAATATACTACCCGGCCCATCCTGGACTTTTTGCACCATTAAGGACCGGCACGCCAGGACCGGCCCGCCAGGCCCGTTTAGCCAGTTAGGACCGCGGGCCCGGTCCGGGCCTGATCCAAGCCCGGCCGACAGTACATCATTAGATTGGAAGGCATTTAGGCATCATTTATTTGCATTTAATAGAGATATGAATCCTAATCATTCAGATCTCAGACATTAAGTATATTTATTTTTAAAGTCTGAATCTTAATTATTCAGATCTTAATTATTAAGTGTGTTTATTTTTTTACTTCACATCCACTTAATGGGTCTGAATAGGTCTATATCATTAAGATCTATAACAGAGACTTGATTTCATTAAGATGCTATCACATATATTTTATTTACTGCAGTCACCGCCTGCCATTATCAACTACAACCATGCCGCCGCCGCCACCACCATACTCAATCACCATCACCACTACCCCACCATCATCCTCAATCATAGCCGCCACCATTATCGACCATCACCACCCACTATCCCCACCACTCTGACCATCATCATTCTCACCTACAATCAACACTCATGCATCTCAACTAGCATAATTGACCACCCCATCTCCATCAACCACAGCCGGCACTGCCCATTATTATAATCTACCACCACTCACCCACCACCTTCCTCCGTCACAACTACTACCACTACTCGCCATTATTAACTATCACCACCCACCACCACCATCCTCAATCATAATCGTCACCACTATCAATCACTACTAGCTATTACCCTGAACCACCATCATCAACCAAAACTATCACTAACCACCGCATTTAGTCGGAATTCACCCATTATCCATCACCACCAATAACTATCATATTTTTTAAAAACTATATATTTTATTGATAGAATATGAGATTAGTTAGTATTTTATTTAAATTTTATGTTTATTAAGTTTCAAATAAAGATAAATTGTATATATTCAGATGTTAAACATCAAACAGTCTTAATTATTTAGTATTCAGATCTTAATAAGCATCTTAATATATTCAGATGTGTATTTAGATTCAGATGTCTTAATCTTAATACACATCTTGATATTCAAATATGTTTTCAGATTCATACGTCTTAATCTTTAAAAAAAAATTAGGCCTTATAGTACTTTTGAAATTATGATTTGTTAACATTTTTATTTTTCACATATA
>MU712233.1:3663-60386 GCA_026770625.1 Nicotiana glauca | reverse complement strand
TATATATATATATATATATATATTCTTCCGATAATTATCTTTTATACTGGTTATATTATATAACTTTCCATGCAAGTATGAGTTGATGTCCTCTTTTTTCTTCTCCCTCTTAAGGTTCTACGTAGTACAGTATTTGGTTTTTATGAAAAACTCATCAAAGGGATGATGAAGATACCATTGAGCATCGTTTTTATGAGTCATAACTACTAAAACATCAAAGGCACATACAGAAGACATACACCCGCAAGAACGATAGAAATCTAATATGAACAAACCATATTTAGTAAGTCAGATCTTCAAGTTCCAATAGAGTCCACAGACCTGTTTCAAGAGAATCTATTATAATTTGCAACGTATGCTTAATAAAAGTTATGAAAATCAACAAAGAAATAAAAATACTGAACTTTGAGAGAAAAACTGCCCAAATCTATATACAAAAATAGAATAAATAGATGGTTAATATGATCCAAAAATATTGGGTGGAAGTATGGAACATCAACAGAAGTAGAAAAGTAGAATGGCATGTAGACGAAATGCGGAAGAAGCTTTTGAAACTGGAAATAACTCTTCCATGTAAAGGGATTCGCAACTGACGCTACAAGAAGGAAAGGTCATAACGTATATATGAATTAATAGATTTCATTTCAGTTTATTTTTATATATATTATTATTATATATAGACATAGATTTTTTTATGACCTTTCATAAAGTGGTGTCTGTTGAAATTGCATACATTGATTATTTCAACCGTTGCACAATTTTTAAAGAAGATGACTTCTGGAAAAACAAATAACATGATATTTGTTACTCCCTCTGGTCCAAAATAAGTAATTTTTTGAGGGTCGGAATAGAATTCCGAGAGTTGTTATAGCTTCGTTGGGTGATTTTGGATATGTATGCAAATTTTTAGGTCATTCGGACATCGTTTGATCGGGTTTTTGGTTGAAAGTGTATTTCGGAAGTTTTTAAGAAACTTAGGCTTGAATCCGATGTGATTTAATGGTTTTAGTGTTATTTGATGTGTTTTGATGATTGGAACAATTTCGTATGATGTTTTGGGTTATGTTGGTACTTTTGGTTGAGGTCCCGGGGGCCTCGGGGTGATTTCGGATGGCTAACGGGATGAAATTTGGAGTTGAGAAATTGCAGGTTTTAGCTGGCATCAGGTATTTCCGCATCTGCGGAAAGGGACCGCAGATGCGGTTGCGCAGGTGCGGAGGAGAAGAGCACAGGTGCTGTGCTGGTTGAGGAAGGAAGGAACCGCAGATGCGGAAGGGAATCCGCATCTGCAAGGCCGCAGATGCGGTTGGCGAGTCGCGGAAGCGAAGGGGGCGGAGTTAGATGTTTCCGCAGAAGCGAAAGTTATTCGCATATGCGGGGTCCGCAGATGTGGAAGTGTGACCGCAGAAGCGGTTTTTGGATTTTAATGAGATTTCGTAGAAGCGGAAGATGACCGCAGATACGGTGGTCGCGGATGTGGAAAAGGGACCGCAGATGCGGAAATCCCCGTTATCAAAATGGTTTTAATGTTCATTTTTGTTCCGCGAAGCTTAGTCCATTTCCTCCATTTTTTAGCAACCTTGAGAGCTCTTGGACGGAATTGAAGGGGTATTTCGACTAGGTGTGATTGGAGGTAAGTTCCTTGGCCTAAATACATGAAATTATGATAGATTTAACATAAAAATTGGTTGAAATTCATTAGAATGGGGTAAAGCTAGGGTTTGAGTTTTAATATTTCAAATTGGGATTTGATAGGTCATTTGAGCTCAGAATTGGGAGTTCTTGGTATGTATGGACTCGTGGCGAGATGAAGAATCCGGTAATATAAGTTTTGTAATTTTTCAAGAAGCGGTCCCGGGGCTCGGGTTTTGCTAGTTTCGAGATTTTTTCTATTTCTCGATTTCTTTCGATTGGGTTGAATTGGCGAAGTTGGAATTTTGGCGAATTCCGATTGATAGGTGAGATTTTGATCCGAGGGTCGGAATAGAATTCCGAGAGTTGTTGTAGCTTCGTTGGGTGATTTTGGATATGTGTGCAAATTTTTAGGTCATTCGGACATCGTTTGGTCGGGTTTTTGGTTGAAAGTATATTTCGGAAGTTTTTAAAAAACTTAGGCTTGAATCCGATGTGATTTAATGGTTTTAGTGTTATTTTATGTGTTTTGATGATTGGAACAAGTTCGTATGATATTTTGGGTTATGTTGGTGCTTTTGGTTGAGGTCTCGGGGGCCTCGGGGTGATTTCGGATGGCTAACGGGATGAAATTTGGAGTTGAGAAATTGCAGCTTTTGGCTGGCATCAGGTATTTCCGCATCTGCGGAAAGGAACCGCAGATGCGGTTGCACAGGTGCGGAGGAGAAGAGCGCAGGTGCGGTGCTGGTTGAGGAAGGAAGGAACCGCAGGTGCGGTGCTGGTTGAGGAAGGAAGGAACTGCAGATGCGGAAGGGAATCCGCATCTGCAAGGCCGCAGATGCGGTTGGCGAGTCACAGAAGCGAAGGGGGCGGAGTTAGATGTTTCTGCAGAAGCGAAAGTTATTCGCATATGCAGGGTCCGCAGATGCGGAAGTATGACCGCAGAAGCGGTTTTTGGATTTTAATGAGATTTCGCAGAAGCGGAAGATGACCGAAGATGCGGTGGTGGCGGATGCGGAAAAGGGACCGCAGATGCGGAAATCCCTGTTATCAAAATGGTTTTAATGTTCATTTTTGCTCCGCGAAGCTTAGTCCATTTCCTCCATTTTTTAGCAAGCTTGAGAGCTCTTGGACAGAATTGAAGGGGTATTTCGACTAGGTGTGATTGGAGGTAAGTTCCTTGGCCTAAATACATGAAATTATGATAGATTTAACATGCAAATTGGTTGAAATTCATTAAAAAGGGGGTAAAGCTAGGGTTTGAGTTTTAATATTTCAAATTGGGATTTGATAGGTCATTTGAGCTCAGAATTGGGAGTTCTTGGTATGTATGGACTCGTGGCGAGATGAGGAATCCGGTAATGTAAATTTTATAATTTTTCGAGAAGCGATCCCGGGGCTCAGGTTTTGCTAGTTTCGAGATTTTTGCTATTTCTCGATTTCTTTCGATTGGGTACTGTCCCCTTAGCATAATGTGATGTATTTGCTCTGATTTTGGTTAGATTCGATGCGTGTGGAGGCCGATTTGAAGGGCAAAGGCGTCGCGGGCTAGATATTTCGTCGGTTCGAGGTGAGTAATACTTGTAAATAATATCCTGAGGGTTTGAAACCCCAGATTTGCACATCATAGTGTTGTATTGAGGTGACTTGCATGCCGGATATGAGCGTGGGGTAGAGCACCGTTGGGGATTATGACTTAGTCCGTCCCGATTGTTAATTTTTACTGTGTAGTTGACCGAGACTACTTGTTATCATCATAGTTTGGACTGATTGCTATGTTTGGGCTTCGCGCCAACTATGTGAATCCTTCGGGGATTGAGATTTCTGTTTTAGCATATCTTGCATATCATTTAGCTTCAGTCCAAGGTTTTAAATACTGTTTTGCAACCTCAACCATAATTCTAAGTTTTTGAAAACTCAAATGATACTTTAAACTATTTCGGGCTGAGAATTACTGTTTTATAAATGCCCAAGGGGTTTATAATATTTTCTGGATTGTGCATGGATCGGGCTGCGCGCCGCAATAGTGACTTGAAATAGTGATAACAATTGCACTGTACGATGTGACTTGAAACAGTGGTAATAATGACATTGTATGATGTAACTTGAAACAGTGGTAACAATGACACTGTATGATGTGACTTGAAATAGTAGTAACAATGGCATTGTATGATATAAATTGGTCAGGTAATATTGGCTGACCGGTCAGGTAACATTGACTGACCAGTATATTGCGCTTGGGCTGTAGGAACCCCTCCGGAGTCTGTACACACCCCCAGTGAGCGCCGTCGACGAGAAATCATATGCATGGTTAGCTCGGGCTGCACGCCGCAGCGGTCATGTGCATTGCATTGCATTCATGCATTGGTTCCTGTTTGTACAACGTGGCATGACATTCAGCACTCTCATATCATTGGCATCCATGCTATATCTTGCATTGTGTACCAGATACCCTGGTGTTATTTGTGAATAGAATGTTGTGCCCGAGGGGCTGATTTGTGTGCGGACTTGCTCTACTTGACATCGCATTCATATGCTTAACTGTTAAAAAGAAAAGCAGAGATATTTTCAAAAAGGTTTTTAACTGAGCTAGATAACTCTAAAGGGATTTCCTGGTTTTACTGTTTTTCTCACAAGGTTGTACTGTCCTATATAGCATGATGGAGTGTTCTCACGTGATTTCTTACCGCTCAGTTATTATTTACTCTTATTACCACTGAGTTGGAAGTACTCACTTTACTCCCTGCACCTCGCGTGCAGTTGCAGGTATTGTTCACCCGGTAGCGGGTTATTAGCGGACCGAAAGACTTATTAAGGTAGTTCACCAAGGTGACCGCCAGCATTCGCGGCACCGCACTTCATCGTTGAATTCCGATTTTTATCTTGTATGTATAAATTATTGGCCCTATAGTAGTGTTCCTACTCCTTAGATGCTCGTGACTTGTGACACCCCGATCGGGTTGTGCTAAGTGATAAATATCAGTTATTAATGCTAATAAGTCATATTATTTGTTCATTTATTGTTATTAATTGTTATATAAGGCATTGTTGTTCTATTGTTAAGGGTGTCTTGATGTATGGCTCCGAGCCAAGTTGGGGAGGTTGCTATTGATTCGCCGACTGCACGGTTATATGCTATGTTGGTTTCGTTTTGAATTATGCGGGTGGATCAGTTCTGGTTGCAGAAATTGAGCCAAGGATGGCACGTGTGAAGGAGAATTCTGATGAAGGTTATACGATGCTTCGTAGATGTGTGAAAATAATAGGGTGTCTTGAGCTATTGCTGGTAAAGAATGCTCAGTGTATAGAGAAGGAAGATGGTTGCATATATTGGTATGAGATCATATTTTGCGGTGTCAGAGTGCCAATAAGGCACAAGTGGCTCTGTTCGTTAAGTCAGGTAATTTGCAGTTTGAACAAGAGTGAATGACTCTCGAGGGTAGTTTTTTGTTTTACAACTAGCAATAATAAATGTATAGTTGTTACATACATAATTCACATCTTCTTTTAAAATATCACAAATATATATATATATATATATATATATATATATATTTGCAAAGGTCAATACAACTGATGCACTAAGTATTTACATGCTTTCAAAAACAAAATACTACTAAACCACATGCTCTTACTTTTAAAAATAAAAAAAGAGCATCTACATGGATATAATTTCTAATCTAATAACCTATAAAATAAATCTTCTTCCAGTAGCTTGACCATTAAATAAACCATATTGTCAGCTATGTTGGTTTGCTCTTTCTCATCCTACAAAAAAAATAGATAAATTATAATTATATTTTTCATAAAAGGAAACTATAAAGTAGAAAAATACAGATCAAAAAAGAATAATTTAAGCACCAATGAATGATATAAAAAAATTCTTATAACCAAGCTAAAGCTAAGAAATCATCAAATAACAACCTGCACCATATAACATAAAAGAAGAGAGTTAACTACCTACTATAGAAATTTATGTACTATACATGGTTGTTAGACTTGTAGTGGCCCAAATTCAACGGCATGACTAATCAATTTTCAGTACCAGGACCAAGATAACAATTTCAAGTAGCTTCAAAGCTCTCCAATTTTTTTTCTTTATCAAATATTAAGGATAACTATGCTCTTTCTCTGTTGTAGTGATCTTTCCAGCTACAATGCACAATTGTAATTTATAAAAGTTCGGGTGTTGTTCACAAAATAATAAAGTTATACCCTGTTGATGTATTTCTATTTAACTTGTGTAATTATAGCATCCACAGTTGCGCATCTCACATAAACGAGCGCAGACAACATAGCATGTTATGGCCATAACATCTCAATTTTGTGATTTTGCATAGCATCACAAAATCACGTTACATCTCCATTCTTTATTTTCTTCTAATTTTTTTGTCACGGCCTAATTTCCCCTCCATTGGGTTTCTGATGGCACCTAGTCCTAAGGACTAGGTAAGCCTAATAATTGCGGAATAACAACCATGAATAATAATATCTAAAATTCTTCTGAAATAGAATTCTTATACAATGAACATTTTCCCAAGACCCGGTAGCACAAGTCATAAGCGCTATAGAGTTTTTCGCTACCATTTCTAAATACAACCGTAAGAAAATAAGTACAGTAGTAAGAATATAAAATAAGAAGGTGACTTCGAAGCCTGTGAACGCTGCAACAGGTTTACCTTGAGTCTCCACCATAACAAATAGCTACTATCGATCAAATACCTGGATCTGTGTGACGACCCGGCCCGTCCTCACGTGAGTTACCACCTCGTTTCCCCCATATTATGCTTCACTATGATTCAATATCAGTATTTGAGTTAGTTGAATAGAATTGGATTGGTTTTAATTGGAAATGAGACACTTAGTCTCTTAAAGGGGAGCTTGTTTTGGAAAGTCAACTGGAAGTTGACTATTTAGTTAGAGGGCTCGGATGGAAATTCTGATGATTCGGTTAGCTTTGAGGGATGATTTGTGACTTAGGAGCACAATCGGAATTGAATTTGGAGGTCTGGTGTAGAATTAGGCTTGAATTGGCTAAGTTTGAATTTTAGCGAATTCCGGCGGGTAGGTGAGATTTTGATCCGAGGGTCAGAATGGAATTCTGAGAGTTGCAGTAGCTCCGTTAGGTGATTTTAGATATGTCTGCAAATTTTCAGGTCATTCGGACATCGTTTGGTCGGGTTTTTGATTGAATGCACATTTCGGAAGTTTTGATGAAAACTAGGCTTGAATCCGATGTATTTAATGGTTTTAGCATTGTTTGACGTGTTTTGAGGATTGGAACAAGTTTGAATAAGGTTATAGGATGTGTTGGTGTTTTTGGTTGAGGCCCCGGGGGCCTCGGTGTGATTTCGGGTGGTTAAACGGGAATTTTGGAAAGATGTTGCAGGTCTGACGGGAATTTTGGAAGGATGTTGCAGGTCTGAACTTCTGCCTTCTGTTGTTTCCGCATCTGCGGAAATGGAGCCGCAGAAGCGGTTCCGCTGATGCGGTGGGATGGCCGCATAAGCGGTCAGGTGTGGCCAGGTCAATTCCGCATAAGCGGACTAGGGGGTCGCTTCAGCGGGTCCGCTTAAGCGGATAATACACCGCAGAAGCGGTCGATGGAGGACCGCAAAAGCGGATGCTGAGTCGCATAAGTGATCCCACGAATTTTTAAGTGAGACCGCAAAAGTAGATGCTGAGTCGCATAAGCGGTCCCATGAATTTTTAAGTGAGACCGCATAAGCGGTCAATATGTCGCATAAGTTGTACCGCCGGTGCGCTTAAATGACCGCAGAAGCGAAAATCGGGCCTGTGTTTAATGAACAGTGTTCACGAATTTCAGAAGTTAAGAAAATATTTGGGACTTCGACTAGGGTTGTTCTTGGGCGATTTTGAGGAGAAATCGAAGGAGCTTCATTAAGTAAGAACTATTAGCCTCGGAATATGTTATTTTGGTGTAAAAAACATTGATTAATCACTGAAATTCAAGGAATCAAAGGGTACCCAATGGATCGGGTTGTACGCCGCAGCGGTCATGTGCATTGCATTGCATTCATGCATTGATATCTATTTATTTATCTATCGTTGATTATTGTTGTTTCATCGTTTAATGTGCTAAGTGGTTAGTTTCAGCTTTGCATTGTGGTATTTCGAGATTTCTTACTTTCAGCCATTATATATTTCTATTACCACTGAGTTGGAAGTACTCACTTTACTCCCTACACCATGTGTGCAGATTCAGGTGCCCCGGAGACTTAGCTGAGCAGTCGCTGTCTTCTAGAGTTTTATCAGAGTTGTCATGGTAGCTGCCTGACGTTCGCAGGACCCGACTTCTCCCCTTTTATTCAGTTTTATTTCTGCATTCTAGACTTATGTATTTTCGAATATTTGTTACTCAGTTATTTAGAGGCTCTAGACTCGTGACCCCAGATTCTGTTGGGAGTGTTTCATCGGATATTTCAGTCTGTTCCATATTGTTTTTATTATAAACATCGGCTTATTATTTTTAAACTGCTAAATTCCCTTAAATTGTCGGTAATGAGTTATCAGGTTGGGTTCGTGAGTGATAATTGGTCAGGCTTGCATAGCTATATGGTTGGGCGCCATCACGACCGGGTTTGGGTCGTGACAAGTTGGTATCAGAGCCTAGGTTACTAGGCCTCACGAGTCATGAGCCGGTTAGTAGAGTCTCGCGGATCGGTACGTAGACGTCAGTATCTATCCTCGGTAGGCTACAGAAACTTTAGGAAATACTTCACTTTCTTGAAATTCTTGTCGTGCGATTTTGTTGGTCCGAGAACTAAATTTCTGCATTCTATTCTCTCGTAGATGGCGAGAACCCGTGCTACCGGACGTGTCGGACGACCTCCTTTGGCACCCGCTAGGGGCCGTGGTCGCGATCGTGGTCGAGGCGGACCACTAAGGGCAGCACCTGCAGACCCACTAGCTGCCCAGGTACAGGACCAGCCTCCAGCTGTAGATGCTCCAGCAGCACCTGTTCAGGAACTGGCAGTGCCCATTGTGATTCCTGGTCTTCAGGAGGCTTTGGCTTAGATCTTATCCGCCTGCACTGGTCTGGCTCAGGCCGTATCAGCCACTACTGCAGCAGCTACTTCTTAGACCGGGGGTGGTCAACAAACCCCCGCTGCTCGCACACCCGAGCAGGGTGTCCAGGAATTGCAGACACCAGGAGTTGCCCCAGTTGCACCAGTTGCCCTAGTTGCACCAGTTGCCCCAGTCGCACCAATTGCCCCAGTTGCGCCAGTCGCACCAGTTCCAGATTTTGTGGTTCCGGCTATGCCAGATGACGAGCAGCGTCGACTGGAGAGGTTCGGCAGGCTCCAGTCTCCGACGTTCAGTGGTACAGAGGGAGAGGATGCCCAGGGATTTCTGGACAAGTGTCAGCGTATGCTTCGTACTGCAGGGATATTGGAGTCGAGTGGAGTAGCTTTTACTACTTTCCAGTTCTCAGGGCCTGCATTTACTTGGTGGGAGGAGTTTGATAGGCGTAGGCCTGTTAGAGCAGCGCCCCTTACTTGGCAGCAGTTCTCCGCTCTCTTTCTGGAGAAGTATGTACTGCAGTCTCGCAGGGAGGAGCTGCGTCGTCAGTTTGAGTAGTTGGTTCAGGGGGACATGAGTGTGACCCAGTATGAGTTGAGGTTTACGCAGCTAGCTCGGCATGCTACTTGGATGATCCCGACTGATCGGGAGAGGATTAGGAGGTTCGTGGATGGCCTCAACTATCCCATTCGTATTTTGATGACTAGAGAGAGGGTTGTGGCCGCCTCGTTTGAGGAGGTAATTGATATGGCTCATCAGATTGAGACAGATCATCGTCGGGAGCGTGAGAAGAGGGAGACCAAGAGACCTCGAGGTTCAGGTAGCTTCAGTGGTGCTCCGTCTACGGGCCAGTTCCAGCGCAGCAGAGGTCGTTCCTTCAGACCTCCTCAGTCAGGTCGCACAGAGTCCAGTGGGGCTTCTTCAGGCCGTGGTCACCAGGGTTATCAGCAGGGCCAGTCTTCACTTAGCGTCCTTCCAGCTTAGAGTAATACTCATGTTTCTTCAGCACCCACCCAGTCAGCTAGGAGTGGGGGCCAGGCAGCCAGAGGTCGCCCCAGGAGTGAAGACCGAACTGGCGGTGGTCAGGCTCGATTCTATGCTCTTCTAGATAGGAGGGACGCCATTGCATCAGATGTTGTCATCACAGGTATTATCTCAGTCTTCCACAGGGATGCTTCTGTCTTATTTGATCCCGGATCTACCTATTCCTATGTATCTTCATATTTTGCTCATCATTTGGGTACGACCCGTGGTTTTCTTGCCTTTCCTGTGCATGTATCTACCTCGGTGGGTGATACTATTATTGTGGATCACGTTTATCAATCTTGTCTTGTTACTGTTGGGGGTCTGGAAACCCGAGTTGATTTGTTATTGTTGGATATGGTAGACTTTGATGTGATTCTGGGTATGGATTGGCTATCTCCGTACCATGCTATTCTGGACTGTCATGCCAAGACAGTTACGTTGGCTATTCCGGGTATTCTGAGGATTGAGTGGCAAGGTTCGACCGATTATGTTCCCAGCAGGGTAATTTCTTTCTTAAAGGCACAGCAGATGGTTGGGAAAGGATGTCTATCATATTTAGCATTTGTGAGAGATGTTGAAGCTGAGACTCCTAGTATTGATTCTGTGCCCGTTGTGAGAGAGTTTCCAGATGTGTTTCCAGCAGACCTGCCGGGCATGCCGCCGGGCAGGGACATTAATTTTGGTATTGATCTAGTGTCGGTCACTCAGCCCATCTCTATTCCTCCCTATCGTATGGCACCAGCTGAGCTAAAGGAGTTGAAGGAGCAGCTCCAGGAACTCCTAGAAAAGGGGTTCATTCGCCCGAGTGTGTCACCGTGGGGTGCACCGGTATTATTTGTAAAGAAGAAGGATGGCACAATGAGAATGTGTATTGATTACAAACAGTTGAACAAGGTGACAGTGAAGAACAAGTACCCACTACCCCGTATTGAGGATTTGTTTGATCAGCTTCAGGGAGCAAAGGTATTCTCTAAGATTGATCTCCGATCAGACTATCACCAGCTGAAGATTAGGGATTCAGACATTATGAAGACGGCTTTCATGACGAGATATGGGCACTATGAGTTTCTGGTTATGTCATTTGGGCTGACTAATGCCCCAGCCGCGTTCATGCAACTTGATGAACAGTGTATTTCGGCCGTATCTGGATTCATTTGTGATCGTGTTTATTGACGATATTCCGGTGTACTCGCGTAGCCAGGAGGAGCACGCGCAGCACTTGAGGGTGGTATTGCAGAGATTGAGAGAGGAGAAGCTTTATGCAAAGTTCTCCAAATGTGAGTTCTGGCTTAGTTCCGTGGCTTTTCTGGGACACGTGGTTTCCAGTGATAGTATTCAGGTTGACCCAAAGAAGATCGAGGCGGTGCAGAGTTGGCCCAATCCGTCCTCAGCTACTGATATTCGAAGTTTCCTCGGTTTGGCGGGTTATTACCGTAGGTTCGTTCAGGGTTTTTCATCTATTGCTTCGCCTTTGACGAAGTTGACGCAGAAGAATGCTCCATTTGTGTGGTCGGATGAGTGCGAGGAGAGCTTCCAGAAGCTCAAGACAGCTTTGACCACAGCTTCGGTATTAGTATTGCCATCAGCTTCAGGTTCTTACACGGTTTATTGTGATGCTTCGAGAGTTGGGATCGGTTGTGTATTGATGCAGGAGGGTAGAGTTATTGCTCATTCTTCCCGCCAGTTAAAGCCCCAAGAGAAGAACTACCATGTTCATGACTTAGAGTTGGCTGCTATAGTTCATGCCTTGAAAATTTGGAGGCACTATCTATATGGCGTATCATGTGAGGTGTTCACTGACCATCACAATCTTCAGCATTTGTTTAAGCAGAAGGATCTTAATTTGAGGCAACGGAGATGGCTTGAGTTACTCAAGGACTATGATATCACCATTTTGTATCATCCGGGGAAGGCCAATGTAGTGGTCGATGCTTTGAGCGAAAAGGCAATCAGTATGGGTAGTTTGGCGTACATTCCAGATGGGGAGAGGCCCTTTGCAGTTGACGTTTAGGCCTTGGAAAATCGGATGGTGAGGTTAGATATTTTTGAGCCCAGTCGGGAGTTGGCTTGTGTGGTATCTCGGTCTTCCTTGTATGTTCGCATTAGAGAGCGTCAGTATCATGATCCACATTTGCTTGTCCTTAAGGACAGAGTTCAGCATGATGATTCCAGGGATGTGACTATTGATAGTGATGGTGTGTTGAGAATGCATGGCCGGATTTGCGTGCTCAATGTGGACGGGCTTCGGGAGTTGATATGAGAGGAGGCCCATAGCTCGCGGTATTCTATTTATCCAGGTGCCGCGAAGATGTATCAAGATTTGAGGCAGCATTAATGGTGGAGAAGAATGAAGAAGGATATTGTGAGTCATGTAGCTCAGTGCCTCAACTGTCAGCAGGTCAAGTATGAGCATCAGAGGCCCAGTGGTGTGCTTCAACGCATGGATATTCCCGAATGGAAATGGGAGAGGATTACTATGGACTTCGTGAGTGGTCTCCCTCGGACAGCGAGGAAGTTTGATTCAATTTGGGTGATTATGGATCGGCTGACCAAGTCCGCGCACTTCATTCCTGTATGTACCACCTATTCTTCGGAGCGGCTAGCAGAGATTTTCATTCGGGAGATTGTACGGTTGCATAGGGTTCCGGTTTCTATTATATCAGATAGGGGTACTCAGTTTACCTCTCAGTTCTGGAAGACTTTTCAGTGAGAGTTGGGGTCACAGGTAGAGTTGAGCACAGCGTTTCATCCTTAGATGGACGGGCAGTCCGAGCGTACCATTCAGATATTGGAGGACATGTTGTGTATCTGTGTTATTGACTTTGGAGGTTCTTGGGCTGATTATTTGCCTCTTGCAGAGTTTGCTTACAACAACAGTTATCAGTCCAGCATTCAGATGGCACCGTATGAGGCCTTATATGGGAGACGATGTAGATCTCCAGTTGGTTGGTTTGAACCCGACGAGGCTAGACTATTGGGGACAGAGTTAGTTCAGGATGCCTTAGAGAAGGTAAAAGTGATCTAGGAGAGACTTCGTATAGCCCAGTCGCGTCATAAGAGTTATGCGGACCGGAAGGTTCGAGATGTATCTTATGCGGTGGGCAAGAAGGTCTTGTTGAAGGTTTTGCCTATGAAAGGCATTATGAGGTTTGGAAAGAAAGGGAAGCTGAGTCCACGGTTCATTGGACCTTTTGAGATACTTAGGAAGATTGGGGAGGTGGCCTATATGCTTTCTTTGCCACCCAGCTTGTCGGGAGTTCACCCGGTGTTCCATGTTTCTATGCTCCGGAAGTATATTGGAGACCCGTCTCATGTGCTAGACATCAGCACGATCCAGTTGGATGAGGACTTGACCTACGATGTGAAGCCAGTGGCTATCTTGGGTCGCCAGGTTCGAAAGTTGAGATCAAAGGACATAGCTTCAGTGAAGGTGCAGTGGAGAGGTCGGTCCGTGGAGGAGGCCACTTGGGAGACCGAGCAGGAGATGTGGGGCAGATATCCTCACTTATTTGAGACTCCAGGTATTTTCTTGACCCGCTCGAGGACGAGCGTTTGTTTTAGTTGGGGAGGATGTGATGACCCTGCCCGTCGTCACGTGAGTTACCGCCCTATTTCCCCCATATTATGATTCACTATGATTCAATATCAGTATTTGAGTTGGTTGAATAGAATTGGATATGTTTTAGTTGGAAATGAGACACTTAGTCTCTTAAAGGGGAGCTTGTTTTGGAAATTCAACTGGAAGTTGACTATTTAGTTAGAGGGCTCGGATGGAAATTCTGATGATTCGGTTAGCTTCGGGGGATGATTTGTGACTTAGGAGCGCAATCGGAATTGAATTTGGAGGTCCGGTGTAGAATTAGGCTTGAATTGGCTAAGTTTGAATTTTGTCGAATTCCGGCGGGTAGGTGAGATTTTAATCCGAGGGTCGGAATGGAATTCCGAGAGTTGCAGTAGCTCCTTTAGGTGATTTTATATATGTTTGCAAATTTTCAAGTCATTCGGACATTGTTTGGTCGGATTTTTGATTGAATGCGCATTTCGGAAGTTTTGATGAAAACTAGGCTTAAATCCGATGTATTTATTGGTTTTAGCGTTGTTTGACGTGTTTTGAGGATTGGAACAAGTTTGAATAAGGTTATAGGATGTGTTGGTATTTTTGGTTGAGGCCCCGGGGGCCTCGGTGTGATTTCGGGTGGTTAAACGGGAATTTTGGAAAGATGTTGCAGGTTTGAACTTCTGCCTTCTGTTGTTTCCGCATCTGCGGAAAAGGAACCGCAGAAGCAGTTCCGCAGATGCAGTGGGATGGCCGCATAAGAGGTCAGGCGTGGCCAGGGCAATTCCGCATAAGCGGACTAAGGGGTCGCTTCAGCGGGTCCGCTTAAGCAGATAATACACCGCAGAAGCGGTCGATGGAGCACCACAAAAGCGGATGCTGAGTCGCATAAGCGGTCCCACTAATCTTTAAGTGAGATCGCATAAGCTGTCAATATGTCGCATAAGCGGTACCGCCGGTGCGCTTAAATGACCGCAGAAGCGGAAATCGGGCCTGTGTTTAATGAACAGTGTTCGCGAATTTCAGAAGTTAAGAAAATATTTGGGATTTCGACTAGGGTTGTTCTTGGGCGATTTTGAGGAGAAATCGAAGGAGGTTCATCAGGTAAGAAATATTAGCCTCGGAATATGTTATTTTAGTGTAAAAAAACATTGATTAATCACTGAAATTCAAGGAATCAAAGGGTACCCAATGGATCAGGTTGTACGCCGCAGCGGTCATGTGCATGGCATTGCATTCATGCATTGATATCTATTTTTTTATCTATCGTTGATTATTGTTGTTTCATATTTTAATGTGCTAAGTGGTTAGTTTCAGTTTTGCATTGTGGTATTTCGGGATTTCTTTCTTTCAGCCATTATATATGTCTATTACCACTGAGTTGGAAGTACTCACTTTACTTTCTGCACCATGTGTGCAGATTCAGGTGTCCCAGAGACTTAGCTGAGCAGTCGCTGTCTTCCAGAGTTTTATCAGAGTTGTCGAGGTAGCTGCCTGACGTTCGCAGGACCCGACTTCTCCTCTTTTATTCATTTATTTCCGCATTCTAGACTTATGTATTTTCGAATATTTGTTACTCCGTTGTTTAGAGGCTCTAGACTCGTGACCCCAGATTCTGTTGGGAGTGTTTCTTCGGATATTTCAGTCTGTTCCGTATTGTTTTTATTATAAACATTGGCTTATTATTTTTAAACTGTTAAATTCCCTTAAATTGTCGGTAATGAGTTATCAGGTTGGGTTCGTGAGTGATAATTGGTCAGGCTTGCCTAGCTATATGGTTGGGCACCGTCACGATCGGGTTTGGGTCATGACAATCTATACACAAAAAAATGTACAGAAGTATAGTATCAGCACAAACCGACCCCATGTGCTGGTAAGTGCCTAGCCTAACCTCGGCGAAGTAGTGACAAGCCTAGGACCAGACTACCAAATAAAGATGTGCAAGATAGCGTACAAAATAATAGGAAGCAGATAACAATGATGGCAACAATGATCAACCAGTGATATAAATAGCGTGATATAAATAGCATGCAACAAGGACAACATAATTGTTTCTCAACAAACAATAAATACATGTACAATCAATTAATTAAGTCCTTAAGATATAAGTCTTTCGCCTTTAAATCCTTCAAATAATAATCTCTGAGATAATATGCTTTTCAATGAATATATTTCGAATATATTTCCTTCAAATAAATATCTTTCAAATAAGTATCTTTCGAATATAATTCTTTCGAGTAAAGGTCACCTTGTGACGCTTTATTTCATAATCATAATAATATAGGTCTCGACCCACTTTCATATTTTACGGCATCTCGTGGCCATATTTATATTACAACCGCACGGACAACTCACGTGCCATTAAGTAAAACCATAATATTTTTCCCGGCACCTCGAGCCTATATCATAATCTGTCATTAATAAAAATCATCATATTTTTCCTGGTACCTTGTGCCCACATGTTTCTGTCTCATATTTCGCAACGACATTCTCATGTTACTCAATTCATAGGGTCCATAACCCAATACAATTAAGAATGTTCAAAGAAGACTCATTCACTTAACATAAACCCAAATAAGAAATCAACAAGAAAAGACGAAGTTATTTTAGAAATCATTTGATAACCCTTTTCAATTGAAGTACAATATCGAATGAGTTATTACCTTTAATACGAGAAATCAATAAATCGAACCACTATCAAGAATAAGGAAAACAAAAGCATATTTCGATTCCTTTTCACATCTTGTTGCAGGCGTGCAATCCGATCCCATTTCCTGTATCTCGTGGCAGGCATGCCACCCGCTCCCATTTCATGTATCTCATGGTAGGAGTACCACCCGCTCCCATTTTATTATGCTCCCATTTTATTATATCTTGTGGTAGGCGTACCACCCAATCCTATTTTATTATAACTTATGGTAAGCGTACCACACGATCCCATTTCATATATATAAGTGGTCATCGTGCCCCCACGATCCCATTTCATAATATATAAGTGGTCGGTGTGCCACACGATCCCATTTCATAATATATAAGTGGTCGGCGTGCCACACGATCCCATTTCATATATATATATATATATATATATATATAAGTGGTCGGTGTGCCTCACGATCCCATTTTATAATATATAAGTGGTCGGCATGCCACACGATCCCATTTCATAATATATATAAGTGGTCGGTGTGCCACACGATCTCATTTCATAATATATATATATATAAGTGGTCAGCGTGCCAAACGATCCCATTTCATAATATATAAGTGTTTCGAGGGAGGATCCCAATAAGAGAAATTTGATAATACAACGATTTACCAGGCAAGGGTACAAATTACCAATTCAACTATCCCGGCAAGGGAGAATACAATAAATAATTAATTTCCGGCAAGGGAGCAACAACAATAACCTACACGTCCCGGCAAGGGAATAATAATATTAAACAAACATCGCAGCAAGAGAACAATACTATCAAAACAAACATCCCAGCAAGGGAACAATAATATCAAGCAAATATTCCGGCAAGGGAACAATAATATTAATAACACATGAAGCGCAATAAACCATAACGGAGTCATAACAATTATATTACAAGACTCACGGGCATGCTTGACACCAACGTATAGATACTTGTCATCATGCCTATACGTCGTACTTCACAAATAGGACACAACTCATAATCCCTCAAGCTAAGGTTAGACCAAACACTTACCTCGCTTTGCAAACAATTCAAAATTCCAACAAGCCTTTACCTCGCGAACTCGTGCCCGAAATTGTCAAATCTAGTCATAAACAATTCGATTCAGTCAATAAAAATTATAGGAATTAATTCCATATGAATTTCTACATTTTCCATTAAAATCCGAAATTTAACTCAAAATCGCCTGTGGGGCCCATGTCTCGGAATCCAACAAAAGTTACAAAATACGAACACTCATTCAACCACGAGTCCAACCATACCAAAATTACTAAATTCCAACAACAAATCGACCTCCAAATCTTAAATCTAAGGTATAGAGAATTTCTAGCATTTTCAATTCAATTCACAAATTTCATGATAAAAATAACAATAGATTCATGTATTTCAACCAAAATCGAGTTAGAATCACTTACCCCAATCCATATGATGAAAATCGCCTCAAAAATCACATCCATCCGAGCTCCATAGCTCCAAATGTGTTAAAAATGGCTGAAACCCGCATTTTGTAATCTGTCCAGGCAAGTCACAGTTGTCTTATAAATCGCATTCGGCAACAGCGATTTGCCTCTGCCGCAGAACACAGCACTACCCGCCTTCAGTAAATTCATTATAACTTTTTGTACAAATGTCCAAGTATTGAACAGTTTGAAGAGTTAGAAACTAGACTAAAAGACCTTTAATTTGATAGGTTGTGCATCACACAACTCGTTATAACCAAGTAGATATGCCCGTCCAAAGTGAGGTCTTGTGCATACTCATTTGCAAATTTTGTATATTATGCAATTTTCAACTTGGCTTAAACTTAGGACCTTCCTTAGACCTCATATTACTTATAGTATGTTTCGTACACTTGCTACCATATCCGATTGGTATTCATAATAGTAATAGATATCTTCCACATATAAACTAATATAATTATAACACGTCAACTTTCTTATATTGCCAAAATACGCCGAATTGTCTTGTGGACTTCCAAATTCAAATTCGGACACACGTCTAAATCTGAAATCACCATACGAAGCTATTGACATCGTTAACATTCCATTTCGGGATCGTTCACTCAAAAGTCAACCCTCAGGTCAACTCTTTCTATTTGAGTTTCAAAAATAAGATTTTTTTTTCTTCTTCTTCTTTAAATTTAACTCTGAATCTTACGTATGCCAAACTCG
Source organism: Nicotiana glauca (assembly GCA_026770625.1). Taxonomy (NCBI): domain Eukaryota; kingdom Viridiplantae; phylum Streptophyta; class Magnoliopsida; order Solanales; family Solanaceae; genus Nicotiana; species Nicotiana glauca. Next base: position 42,261 of record MU712233.1, on the reverse strand, counting down.
ACCATACATGTGGGTCGTGATGCATATTATGAAGCTTCTCAAGGTCTTATGCCGTTGAACAAAAATGCGAATTCTTAAAACGAAAATTTGGGTCGTTACATTTTTCTCTCCAAAGTATAAGCCACTCTCTATATATGACTTTAATCTACAATTTCTTAAAGGTCATCTCCTTGCGTTCAGAGAACAGCTATGAAAAATTGCCAGTTTACATAGTTCTCAGTTTTGACATGAGAAATTTTCTCGTCAATACGCAGTAATTAGAGCTTCAATATTTTCTGCAAAATTAGAAGCCGAAAAGATTAAAGATGAAAGATTATGTACCCATCAGTCTTGGATACTCACCTCAGACAGTTTCATCTGGTTATGAAGAAAAGTCTTTATCCCTAGAGTTAATGTCTCTTTCTTGAAGAATACCCGTCCATAGATAATTCATGTCAAATGACACAAATGTATTAATAAAAATATATGTTAATGTTGCATATCAAAGTTAAGCATAAACCACAGAAACACAATTAACTACACCCATTCTTCAAGAGATTTTCTTTAGGAACTATTGCAGCCAATCAAGAGGTTCTCAATGCGCTTCTTCACACGAATCACACCCAAATCTATAAGCAGTATAATTACCTTCTTAAAAATAATAGATTAATTGTATCTAAGGGAATAGTGAACTTCAAGTCTTTTTACAAAAATTTTAGCCATAAGCTCCTCTTTCGCTTCATGATCTTTAATAGAAAGAACTCAATAAGCCAAAAAAAGAGCACTTTTAACTTTCTCAAACAAAGAATAATAAATACAAATTTGCACTATTCAAACTTACATTCATGTGGAAACAAAGAATAATAAATACAAATTTGCACTATTCAAACTTACATTCATGTGGCTGAACATTCTTTCAATCTTCCAAGTTAGAAGATGTAAATATGTCAAGAGTATGGTGTCCTTCCGGAACCAGCAGTGAATCAAGAGCAATTGGAATGCTCAATGACATACTTTCCCTAGTTTATGTTGATCTTTTCAATTGTTTGAATAAAATCAAGGGAAACAAAAGTAAGTCTCAGAAATTAAAAAGCGAATAATTTTCACATGTGGTACCTCAAGGGAAAATGATGGTGATTTGATAGCAGACCACTTGTTTTAACTCCAAGGTGGATTGAAACCAAAGAAGTCCCTCTGTTCTTTGATTTCTCCCTGTAACCATGCAAAATATCTATTTTGTATCAAGATGTCAAATCAATAGTATTAAAAAATAAATATTAATCCATTCACAAAATAATTAAAACCCAACACAATTTACCCAAATCAACCAATATTGCTGAAAGAAGCAGAATCTAAACTAATCAAAAATGGTTGCCAATATGAATAAGGTGATGAGAAAAAAAATAACATATGGAGAACATACTAACAAATCTCACATTAACTTATCAATCAATAAAATTAGGGGGAGAGGAGAATCGCAAAAAAAATAGATTGGCTACTAAAGGAGGTTGACTGAAGTGTCCAAGAAAAGTAATGCATTAAGTAGATAGCAAAAGAAACACGGAGAAATAATGACATTAAAGTAAGTAGACTATAGAGGGAGAAAGAGAGCCAAAAATTCATAAATCGCAGAAGAAGCGATGCCCAAGGTTTTGAGGGAATGGAAGGGAATGACTTAGCACGTTCGGGCTTATGCAAAGGCACACATGTGAATTTCAAAAGTTATAAATGTTGTTTTACCCTTGGTCGTCCAATGAAGCTTTAATAAGCAATTTTCATCACTAAAAAGGTAAATAAAAGTAGAAAGAGTAACTACTTTAACAGATAATTTGAGACCTTTATGCAATCACACAAGCGGTTCATTTAGCAATTTTTACTACTTGTACTGAAATAGTGCACCCATTCATGTGAGAAAGTATTTTTTTCCCTCAAAATAACTAACCATATATTATGGTTGAATTCTAAATATCACAAAAAGAATGAATGCAATAGAATGTAGATTGATGGCTTTTATACATGGCTTACTTGTTTATCAGGAGAAAGTTCAAGTTTTCCTCCATGGTCACCTTCTCAAAAGTTTGAAGCTCAGTCTTTCCAACCTGATATAAAATATGAAGCTGTAGAATAAAGTAGATGACATGTGAATCAAAGTAAAGAGAGATATGAACATGCAATACTTTCTATTCTAAGTAAATGGAAACAGTGGCCAAAGTATGACTTTTTTATCTCAGCCAAGATTCATCTCATCCTGAAAATATTACATCATATGAAGAAGACAATAAACTCACTTAGAAATTAATTTTTTAGTTTAGTAGGGGTAATGTAACTACCAAAGCAATTTAATGTCATTGTTTGCTGCCAAAACAAAATATGTGAATGGGACAAAAGCAGGAAGACATTATAAACAATGTGAAATAAGTATCATTCGAATTCGGGCGAAAGATTATATAGTTGTAATGCAAAACTTACCCAATAATTGTCTTCTTTCTTTCAGTTGCTTATTCACTTCTCAACCTTAACATCATGCTGATTCTGAAATTAAATGAGACAGAAAGACAAAAAAATACACAATAGTACAAGTAACAGAGTTGAATTATTACCTGCTATATAGTACAATATAAGGTTTGTGTTTTACTTCAAATAGGTTAAAGAAAAATCATTTACTTTCTTAATTCAATTCCCATTTAAGTTATGCAAGAAATAATCAGCTTTTTCAGCTAAGAAATACAAGCACCGGTAAGAAGCCTTTTGACAAGAAGACATCGAAATATACATTTGAGAGAGTGTAGACTATCAAAACACCAACAAGCTTTGCGATTAATTGGTGTATGCCTAAAAGAATAAGTCAATTTCTAAAGTAAAATTGACAAAATCTAGACTTTAAACAATACATGTATTTAAAAAATGCGCACAACTAAAATATTTCAGAAATACAAAAATTAGCATATAGTATTCATTCGTATCAAGAAAAAGTAATAAACAAAAAGATATTAAACATAGTTGAAAAAGAAGCTTTTCACAACAAACCCAATTGAGAGCTAATTTATTATAACCCAAAACATCCAAACAGAAAATTTTACTATAAAAATCAGCAATCATTTGCCAAATCAACCAAAAGAAAAATCCAAAAAAAATAAATAGAAATTTACGAAAATGCAACTGAGAGCTAATTTAGTATTACCCAAACATGCAAAGAACAATAATTATCTAAAATTAGCATTTACTCCCAAATAAACCAAAAGAAAAATCCAAAAAAAAATAAATAGAAATTTACGAAAATGCAACTGAGAGCTAATTTAGTATTACCCAAACATGCAAAGAACAATAATTATCTAAAATTAGCATTTACTCCCAAATAAACCAAAAAAAGAGAGAGCAGAAAAGGAGAAAAACTTACAGAATCCACAATGCTAGCAAAATTCTTGGAAGCGGATGAGGAAAGATAGATTTTTTGTTTATGATAAAGTTATGAAATTGGAACCTTATTTTGAGGCAGAAAGGCAAAAGCAGGATTTGTGTGCTTAGGGTATTCAAAGTGGAAGATAATGGGACACGTGGTTTACATCTGAAAATGACGAGTTTCCTTGGAAGATGCAGCCTTCTAGTCGTAAACTAAAATTGAAATGGATGGTACTATTGTTTACGACTAGAAGGCTGCATCTTGTGTATTTTTGTAAACCACGTGTTCCATTTCAATTTTAGTTTACGACTAGAAGGCTGCATCTTGGAATATAGGTTACTACTTACTACAAAGTATACAGTTCTTCTAGTGAAAATCAAACAACTTACGATTAGAACTTCTGAAATTTTCTTATACTACAGACACTTCACACATGGCATTTTAAAGCTTTTATCATTTAACAAAATTAAGACGTCCCACTGCTTATTTTGAAATCTTAGATACACCTTACCTTCGAGATTCCATTCCTTTTTCGGATTTGAAGATTCCGCGGAACTGAATTCATATTTGGAACTTCTCGAGGATTTGCTACAGTATGTTTTTTGAATAAAATATTCAAAGAACCAAAATTGAACAGGGACATAAGGTACTTTGCATGACCAAGATCCAATACCACAAATAATTAAGATATTTCCTTCCAAATACCAAAAATAAGATACGCATACCCAATTAAGTACTTCACTTCTAGTCAATCCTAAATTGAAGATAACTAACAGATTGAAGGTTAATCATAGTCAAGTGTGGAACAGATCTGTTTGGTCAATCTGAAATACCACACTCCTAGCCAATTCTAATCTGGCATAGAAGAATTTAAGATACTCATACCCAATTAAGTACTTCACTAATAAAAGACAGTCACAAAAATTGGTATTTTCATAATTTAGCGAAAAAGCAATTGGACAAAAAAAATTAAAAATAGAGTTCTTACCAGTTCTTCTCCGATCAACAGCAACGGGATGCAGCAGGGAAATAAGGATCTTTCAAATAGGACTATAAGAAAAACTCTAGCAAGAATGTTACTAAAAAGTGGGTTAAAAGTCTGGAAAAAGTAATTAAAAGGCAAACGGTTTGTTGTGTTTGATTTTGGAGGAAAATGGATTTTGGCGCGTTTGATTTTGGCGAAAGATCAGTACCTACGTGTCACATTGGCAATTTAATGTGTTTTGCCAACAAAAAAGCTTTATTGTTGGCAATCTCTTTAAAATTACGTAAATTTTATTATATTAAAAAAATTATTTTTTGCAACAATTAAGCTTTATTGTTGCTAATTCTCTTTATAATTTAATTTTACTATGTTAAAAATTTTATTTTTTACAAAAATTAAGCTTTATTGTTGCCAATTCTCTTTATAATTTATTTTTATTATGTTATAAATTTTATTTTTTGCAACAACCAATATTAGTTGTTGTCGTTTATTACAATTCGGCAACAATACTATAGTTGTTGCTAGAAACTTGTTGCCATTTTAAAATTTAAATTTTAAACATGTTTGCCAACAAGAAAATTATGTGGCCAAAAAATCTATGCTATAGCAACAATATTATCGAGTTGTTGCCATTTATCTATTTTAATCAACAATATTTCAATGTTGCTAAAATGTTATTGCAAATTTTATACTTTCTTGTAGTGGATGTAATAAATAGGATATAGAATGGTCAATTTCCAATTACTAAGCAATTTAAATGAAAAGAATGAAAGGGAAAAGGCAAAAAAAAGGAGAAAAAAGATAAATATAATTCATTGTCCTCAACCGAGGCAGATGCACATGGTAAGGGGCGGGTTCACGTGAACCAATCCTCCTCCCCATAAATCATGTATAGCACTAGTAGATGTCAACTCAAATACTTAAATTAACCCAAGCTCAAGTGAACACTTTAGTACATTTAAGGAGGTGCACCTTCTACCTTTTAATCAAACATTATATTTTAATTAATAAATAAGGTTAAATTCACAAGCTCTGTCGCTTTTTCTAATTAAATACACTTTTTGTTTCTTTTTTTTCCTTTTGTATTGGATACACGTTTTTTTTTTCTCCTCTCTTTTTTTAGTCTTCATTTTGATCTTTGAAATTCCCAAACAAAAAAATACGTCTCTCAGACATCCTCCCAAAAATTTGGGTCTCAGGCGCTCATGATACACCCATACTTTCGAAATTCTGGATACGCCTCTAGTCTCCAAAGACCTCTACTTTGAAAATCACACAAGAAAACAGAATCTCGCAAATTATTAGATATCACCAAATTAAATATTTAAGCTCAAGATATATTTTATAATTAAGAGGCGTGGAAAGTTTTCAGATGAACTTGTTGGCGAAGAATTTCACTAATTAGCAGCTCAGAGTTAAAGACTTAGGCAATTTGTGAAATATTCAGTAACTACGGCTCAAGGAGTTCTATCTAGAATCTAATGCGTTATCAGATGCATAAAGCCCACCTTGCATATTTTTATATATCTTCATATCGTTTAATCTTTAACAAATTAAAGTATTTTCTATTTTAAGTTTGCTTTTACATAAAGAGAGTTACGAAAGTTAATTAGTTGGAAAATAGTACCGCTACTCGAAGTTGAATTTGTGATACTGCAGTTTCAATTATGACATTTTGGTAATGCAGATTTCCTATCAAGAACTTGTGATTATTCTTGTTTTTAGTTGTTACTTATATTTTGGCGGTGGCTATAGGACGGTAAGCGGAAAATACATAAAGAAGATAGCAGGGGCAAAATCAGAAATTTTTTCAAGGGTGTTCAAACTTGAAAGAACTAAAAAACAAAAATCTAGCTTCGCCCCTAGAAGATAGGAGAGTTTTTTATGGGATTATTCAATCTTAATTCTTTCTTTATTTTTATATTCATGTTTCAAGAATTGCAATTTTATATTTTTATTGTTCAGTAATATCACAGCTCAAGTTAATGGAAAATAAAAATTCTTGACGCCCATTTTTATCGACAATAAATAAGGCAATATTTTTTTAGAGTAAATTCTCCAAAAAGGTTCTTTGTTTTCACTTTCTTTTGTAATGCTTCAGTTTCCAATGTCTAGACTTTGATAGGGGAATCAATTTTACACGATAAACAAATTCTAGAGCAATTTCCAATAAAAGAGAATGATAGTTGGTTGATCTCTTAGATTCAGTTTTCTTGTGGTCCAAAAAATTTCATTAATCGCGAATTTCAATATACGTGTTGGGTTAGGGACTTAAGAGTATTGCCTTATCAGTGGAAACTAAGAAGATGACTCTAGACATCATACCAAAGTATCATCTCCGGTTCGTTGCTTCACAACATAAAGGGCAAATGAGTATTGACATATTGCCCTTCTAATTATGGAGTAATAAGTGTTGTTCAAAAGCTAATGGTAATCATTTAAATTTTATCGAATTTAAATCGACAAAATAATGCGGATTATGTTTTAAATATATTAGTTCAAATAAATTTATTGGGCAAATAAAATTGGATTAGTTATATAAGTCCAACATATATGGATTAAATATATAAGTCTTAATCTATTGGGTTAGCCCATTTAATTGGGCTAAGGTGATGAGCCCATTTCATTAAGCCCAAGATGTCATCTTCCTAGAGGCCCAGTTTGGTGTCACGTGTGAAATGACGTGGCGCGCCAAGTCAAACGGAAGAGCTAATAGGAGTGTGCCATGTGTATTCAAAATGATAATGCATGCCAACTCACATTAAAAGGCTAATAAAATCGGGCCACGTGTGTAAGTGACATGTTCTGGCCAATCAAATGAGGTCATGTCACATTTCAATTTGATTGGTCAGAAAGAGTTTGTTGTTATCATAACTCCTCCCTTCCACAACTATAAATAGGGGTCTTCATAAACAAAAAAAACACCTGAAGTTATTACAAGAAGCAAGAGAGAGCTCATGGATTAAACGCCGCAAATTTCTCTACAAGTTTCAAGCTTCAAGAAATCAAGTTCAAGTTCAAGAAATCAAGTTCAAGCTCAAGAACAAAGAACAAATCAAGGTTCAAGGAGTGCGAGTTCAAATCACAGTTCGTGCTAGTTGAATTCAAGATCATCGTTCGTGGCAACGAACATGGATTCAAGATCAAGCTCAAAGACCTTGAATTTATTTGCTATTGGAAAGAAGAATCAGAGGATTCATAGAGATTGTACACTCAAAATATTTAAAATAAAATGTTAGATTGTTGTAATATTTTTTTGCCCTGATTTTATTTTCTCGACGCAATTTATTGTCTACAAATTCTGGCACGCCCAGTGGGAAAAACTCTACCTCTTATCTCAACTTTTCAATTACCAAAGTTCAAGAACATTGAAATGGCTTCAAAAATCAACTCCAGTTCAACTTCTACCAAGGTTGCTAATTCCAGGTTCTATGCTGATGTGGAAAACATACTCGAAGTTACCTTTTGAAGCTTTGGACCAGTTACGAGGAGCAAAGCAAGCTCGTTAGGACAAGAAGCACCCAAAGTGTCATTCACATCAACCCCTATTTTCAGATATTCATCCTCAAAAGGAGCAAGATCTTCCACAAACGTACCTGAAGGAGGAAGCGATGTTGCTGAAAATATCAAGAAAACTCTTACTCTGCTTGACCTCTCGAGATCCAAGCACTCTATTGTGAAGTAACATGATGATGCTTCAAGTGATGGATCCTCCCCACTTACACCACATAGCATAAGCCAATCAAGGATCAATCTGTGTGACAATCCATGATACTCTCCATCGTACAACAATCATGCAAGCCATAGTGACAAACACTTCATCTGTGAAGGAGCAGTTGGCAAACATGACGGAAGCAATCGCTGGTTTGACCAAATGCATACAAAATCAAGATGCTAGAATTGACAAGCTAACAGACAGGGTGGGAATCTTGATGGAAGAAGAATTCATCCATGCACCTGACAAACTCCTAGAAGTTCAAGAGATTGACCCACCCACACGACAAGTTGCATTCACTAAGGAAATTCCAGTCTCTTCAGAAGGGATGATTCAAATCAATCAACTAAAGGAGTTCATTGAAGAGACTATAAAAACAAATATGAAGTCACTTCCAAGTCTTCCTTTACCTACGTAAAGTCGTACACTTCAAGGATCGATATGTTGAAGATGCATGTTGGCTATCAAGATCCAAAATTTCAACAGTTTGATGGCAAAGGCAATCCAAAGCAACATGTGGTGCACTTTATTAAGACATACAATACTACTGGGACTTATGGAGATTACCTCGTCGAGCAGTTTGTCCACTCATTAAAAGGAAATGCTTTTGATTGGTACACGAAAATCGAGGCTAGATCTGTTAATAGCTGGGATAAACTAGAGCAAGAATTCCTCAATCACTTTTATAGTACAAGACGTACTGTGAGTATGATAGAACTTACAAATAATCGTCAACGAAAGGGTGAACCAGTTATCGACTTTATCAATCGTTAGAGGAATGCAAGCCTCAACTGCAAAGACATGCTTAGGTGAAGCTTTCGGCATAGAGATGTGTATCGAAAGCATGGATTGGGGACTACACTAAATCTTGTAAGGTATCAAGCCTAGCACATTTGAAGAACTCACAACTCGTGCCCATGACATGGAGTTGAGCATGGCCTTTGCTGGAAATGAAATGTTGCCTATCTATGAGCCTCGCAAAGGGAACGACAAGAAAAAAGTTAGGAAATAGATCAAGTTTATACCAACATCTAAAAATAAAGAAGCTATGAATGTCAACACATCACTTGTGAAGTTCACGGCAAAGGTGAGCAAGAAGTAGAGTACGAAATCCACTTCGTTTAAAGATAAGTCAAGTGGAAAGTTGACTATAGAAATGCAAGAGAAAAGTACCCATTTCTGGAATCTGATGTGCCAGCTATTTTTGAAGAACTCCTCGAGTTAAATCTCATTGTGCTTCCGGAGATGAAGCGACCAAATGAAGCTGGGAAAACAAATCACTCAAATTACTGCAAATAACATCGACTTTTGAGCCACCCTCTGGAGAAGTGCTTTGTCTTCAAGGAAAAAGTTATGGACTTGGCTCGCGAAAAAAAGATCGTGCTTGAATATAAGAAATCAAGCCAAAACCAAGTCTCTATCACATTTGGCTCATTCATTTCAGAAGAATTATATAGTTTTAAAGAAAGTAAAGATGAAGAGTTACTGGAGAATAACAAAGTTGAAGACGGTCAACCTGAGGATGATGAACGTTGGACATTGGTGACTCATCGTAGGCACCACAAAAGGAGCCCATGAAAAGGATCAATGGAACAACCAACAAGGAAAATAATGGTGAAAAAACATAGGAGATGGAATCCAGTAAAGCACATAAAGAAAGCAAAAATGGAGGTGCACCACCCTCAAAAGCCACAACATCCAGTGAACTTGGAGGAGTTTTTACCAAGTTGGTTCCGCACAAAGATTTTCCATGGGGGTATTGATGCCTCTTTTTTCCATATTGACGAAGGGAAAGAAAAGAGTGATGACCTACCATTGGCACCATCTTTGAAAAATCTTATCGAGTCCACTCCTCAAGAAGTTAATAGTTGTGAGGAAAAAGTCATGTTCACAAATGACGATCTTCTGCTAGGTGAAACTCCTCATAACCACCCATTTTACCTGGTTGATTATATGTGTGATGAAAGGGTAAATTGAATTTTGGTTGATGGAGGATCCTCGATGAACATTTTGCCAATTCTCACTGTGAAGGAACTTGGTATTCCCATGAACGAACTCTTAGAAAGTCGCATGATGTCCCATGGATTCAAACAAGGGGGGAAAAATTCATATGCGTGATCAATCTGGGAATCATTGTTAAAGATATGCAATCAAGTGCATGGCTGCATATGATCGATGCAAAGACTTTATACAATGTCTTGCGTGGAAGTCCTTGGATATATGAGAATAAATTAGTTCCATCCACCTACCATAAATATATAAAATACTACGAGGGTGAAGTCGAGAAGAAGATAGTTGATGATGATGAGCCATTCAACGTGACAGAGTCACACTTCGCCGATGCAAAGTTCTACTTGAAGAACTGCATTGTGAAGAAGTAAAAGTTGATGATCGCATGAAAAGGAAGAATAATGAGCCCATAACTAAAAGAGTTGAGGTGACTATTAGTAAAACCAAATCTGTTGCTGAGGAGGTACACGCCAACGCGAATAAATCTCATAGAGAGGATATTACATCTTATGGAAAGAAAGTAAATCCCGCGCTCCAATATGTCATTAAAAGGAAAAAAGACAAGGGCAAATCATATAATCTCCAAACTAACATGCTAAAGGAGTTAACTTTTCCGATAAAACGAATTGAGGCAATAAAGTTGTCCTCAAAGCCGCTTGCAGGGTTTGTAGCCCAAAATTGTTTGTAGAATATGGCACTCCCTACAAAGCAAAAATATAAAGGTTTTGACCCTAACGCTTACAAGTTATTTGCAAAAGCTAGATCCAATCCCAATGAGCCATCAAAGTTAGGGAAATTCCCATAGAAGCTGCAATGAGGCAACCACGCAAACGTTTGGGATACAAGTAATTGTCACTAGTGCGCATCTCAATAAGAAGGGCGAGTAGCAATTATATCACTGTAGAAGACGAATATATCGCTTCTAACAGGCCTTATGTCTTTGATCGACTTGGAAAATCAACCGTGAGACCTTCCGTATTTGAGAAATTGGGTCCATTAAAGAAGGGGAATAAGTTCCAAAGAAATTATCAAAACACAAGAATACCCGTTTTACCCCAAATTCAGAAGATCTTTAAAGATTTCCAAAGTTAGGTTCCTTCTAGAATGAAGCAATAAAAAAAGTCTTGGTTTCGTGTGATGAAGTGCTGAAGGTGAAGCCATACAATGTGGTCTACACTAAAGAACGTGATGAAGACAAAAAAAGTGTGGCTCTTCGTATCATGTTACTGTACAAAACGAGCATGGTGTTTTATCTCTAATGGAGGATGACGAGAAATTGGATGATGTTTTTGCCATGTTATCACATATCCTTCAATGATGTGGACTCTCAAGAAGATGAAGATGCGGAAGATGTTCCACCTGAACTTGAAGAAGGAGTAAAGACTACAGTTGATGCCTTAAAAGAAGTTAACCTTGGCACCGATAAGGAACCAAGACCCACTTACCTAAGTGCTTTATTACTAGTTGATGAAGAAAGCAATTATATTGAGTTACTCAAGGAGTACAAGGATGTCTTTTCTTAGAGCTACAAAGACATGTCTGGCTTGGACCTGAAAGTACCAATCCATCACTTTGCCGTCAAGAATAGTGCTCGCCCTGTTAAACAAGCCCAAAGGTGCTTTACGCCGGACTTGGTTCCCTTAATTGAAACCAAAGTTAACAAACTCATAGAAGCTAGCTTTATTCGTGCAATTAAATACCTGACATGGGTTTATAACATTGTCCCTATAAGGAAGAAAAATTTTCAGATTTGAGTATGCGTTGACTTCAGGGATCTCAACAATGCGTGCGCGAAGATGAGTTCTTGCTTCCTATTCCAGAGCTGATGATCGATCTACTACTGGTACGAGGCAATGTCAATTATGGATGGTTCATCAGGCTATAACCAAATTTGCATGGCACCAAAAGATGAAGAGCTTACTGTATTCCACACCCCCAAGGGTATTTATAGCAACAGGGTAATGCCTTTTGGCTTGAAGAACTCTAGTGCTACTTATCAAAAGGCTATGCATGATAATTTTGATGATCTTCTCCACAAAACTGTTGAATGCTATATGTGAGCACGTGATTTTTGCCCTACATGAATCACTCCCATAAATTCAAACAAAGGATTTCTTTTATTTTTGAAATTTTATGGATTTTTGTGGCATTTTATGTTAATTGCTTGCATTTTGTCCGTGCATTTTAATTCATATACAAATACAAAAAATAAGCATTGCATTTAGGGTTTAATTGTACATATTTTGGAATTAATTAGTAATTAGGAGTCCTACAAAAAAATATAAAAAATAGTTTATCTTGGCATTGTTCAATTTGTAGATTTGAATTTTGCTAGTTTTCATTTGAATTGATATTTGATTAGTTTGTGATAATGGTTAGAGTTAGTTAATTTGATTTGTTAGTTTAACTCATTTTTTAGAAGTAATTTAGGATTTTAGTTTAAATTTTGAAATAAGATAATTAAAAGAAATTAGAAAAAAAAGAATTGAAAAAAAAAAGAGAAAGGAAAAAGGATCATTGAATTGAAATGTTGAGATATAAAAGAAAGGATTTGGGCCAAATCTTTCCTATTTCTTCAGGCCCAAGCCAAACGCCCCAGTCCACAGCCCAAGACCCGTCGTTTAACCCCGCCCAGCTCCCCTTGTCCCAAAATTCAAAGATGACGTTGTTTAAGAGACGAAAGATCTGGGCCGTCGATTTCTTTCAATCCAACGGCCAAAGAACCCCCTGTATTTTGATATAACTATCCGAATAATCTTGTATCTATGTACTTCGACCCTTCCCCTTCATCTTCAACCCTAAACCCGCCGCCCTGAGTTCCATCGTCATCTCCGGCCGGCAGCTGAGCTCCAACTACCACCAAAGTCCGGCCATGCAACCATCACCCCTCCCTGCATCCTAATCTATCACCATTTTTCCCAAAATCCTTGCCAAATCGAACCCGTATCCAATCCGAAACTGAAGGAAAAGAGAATCTCTCAAAATCTTCAAGCTCTTAGGAACGATTAAACTTGAAATCAATATTGTTTGTTTGTTCTCAAGGAGAACATGCGGTCAATATCTATTTTGGGTCGAATCGAAGATGCCGGAGTTCGTTCAAGCCAGCCATTTGATTTCTCTTTTAGGTATTTCTCTTCGTTCCTTGTCTTTGTCCTGTTTTGGTTTCTGCTTCCACTCCTTCCTCGTTCTTCTCTATTTCATTGGTTATTTTTCATCACTGGCCCCTCCGTCCCCTCTCTTGTATCTTTTTTTACCATTTTGAAAGTGTCAGTATAATGGTTAATATTGATTTAGGATTTCCCTTTTCTAGTTTTTTTTATATATATGTGTTCAGTGATAAGCTCTGTTAATTTTAAGATCCAGATTGTTTGAACTTGGCATGTTTGATTTGAGTTTCGTTGTACTGTAATGGGTTTTAAATTAATGTCGTGATGTATTAGTTGGGTTGGTTCATTAGGTTTTATTTTCAGTATGGTTATTTGTTTGAGTTTTTGTGTAAAAGCGTTTGGGTCAGATTGCCTTCTAGGTAGAACCAGGCCTATTTAGGGTTTCAATTTAGGGTCTATGGCCCAATTAGTTTGACCAGTTGGTCCGGTGGGTTCAGGGTAAATAACAGTAGCTACAAGGGTGATTTGGGTAGTTTAAGTCGGGGGAATATTTTTGTAACTGAAAGAAGAAGCTTCTAGCAGGGATTACTAGCCAATTTCAGGCTTTTAAGTAGTTTAACTTGGGTAGAAAATCAGAAATCTAGGGATATCTAAGCAAAAAAAAGAAAGTTAAAAGGGGGTAGGGTGAAAAAAATGAAACCTAAGGTTGCCCTATTTGCCTTGCCTATAAAGGCATGCTTTCTTGCCTTGAAAGGCAGCCTTGAACATTCTAAAAATTAAAAAAATATACAGAGTTGGTACATATTTTGACAATCAGAGATAGAGATTTGAAAAACCAAAAAAAATCAAACAGTTGCATTGTTTTTACTGTTCCATTGATCACTTTGGCAATCCGGTTATTATTTAATCTTTAAATAACATTGTTGGTAGCTGCTAGTAAAAATGGATTGAAACCAAGCTTAGTTTGAGGTTTCCTGGTTTATTGCTGGTTGTGGAGTCATTCTTCTGGGTTGTTATTTCACTTTCTGGGTTCAAAAACTGGTCGAAAATTGTTGTGTGCTGCTACTTCGTTGCTGATCTTCTACTCCCTTTTTCTTTCCATTTCCAGGTATATTCCAGTTCTTATGGAGTCCATTTAAGCATGTAATTGAAGCCTGATTTGAGAGGAAATGAATACAATGAAACTAGTGGATTTTATTTGTTCTGTTTGTTATTTTCCACTATTCATTTTAAATTCTGTGAAGTATTAAATTCATGCACTCTCGAAGTAGATTGTAGTTAGTTGAACATGTTTTATAGAGAAGTAATTCTCCTTTGATGTGTCTGTTAGATCCTATAGTAATGTTAAATCTAGGGTGTAATTGCTTTAGTCTATTTTGAGCTTGGATCTGTAATGATAAGTCCGATTCTGTTATAGTTTACGGGTTGAATGTTGGTTATAGCTGTAAATTCCATATGATAAAGGTATAATTGACCCACGTCTGCATGGATCCATTTCAGTCAAAGCTTGTAGCTAGATGTCAGCCTCATAGAGCTCATTCATGATTCGTTTGCTATATAATTTAGAAGTATCAGCATGCGCACAAGAATTAAGTGAGGAGGACTTGTGGAATTCTTTTCTTTTACATGTATATGAAGTCATGGGATTATGAGTATAGGTTTAAGTGTTCTAAGTGTCAAATTTGGCTCTAGTTGATTATTGCATAAGTCTATTCTATTGATTATAAAATCTGTGTTTGAAACAAAATTAGACAGTGGTATCGAGATATAGTGCAAATGTCTCTCTTTTCCTACTTGTTAAGCATGTTTTCATTATTCCTTTCCCACTGGGACTCGATCCCAGGTCCCTCACCTGCAGCCCCGTGTTTGTTAATATTTGGGCCTTTTCAGGCCCGAACGATGTGATTTTTGAAAAATGAAGAAAGTCCACTGCCTTGGTTAGTTGTTAATTTTGCCATTCATCTCTAGATAGAGGCTTCCACAGATTATTGGGCCTATCATCGGGCATGGGTATCCCTGAGTATTCAGGGGCTTAATTTTAAGTAGAAACAACCCAAATCCCTTAAAATCTTATGTTGATTGGTTTCCTAGAAGCAATTGGTGAGGTGTGCTAGATTTAATAAATGTAGTTTTGGCCCTAGCGAATTAGTATAGAAATACTTCAATTAAAATAAGATGAGGTGCGCCGCGCCAAATAATAACAAATTGTGTGGCCCTCGTTAATCATTTCTACAAAATATTTATAACTCGGGGCGCGCCGTTTAGCAAACTTTCATGGCCTCCCGTAAAGTTAACCAAACGCGTAGTTGCTTTAGGCGCGTGATTAATAATATTACTTCCCTAAACTCGGATGCACATTTATGTGACCCAAATCCAAGTCCTAACGAAGTTAAAATATGTCAAAAATCACGGGTGCATTTATGTGACGTGGTTCGAGACGTGTTTTAACGACGTTGCAATCTTTTTTAATTAAAATGAATATAAGCGGTTAAAAGTTAAAATTTGCACATAGGTTCATAATTGTTCAAAATTAGATAATTTAAGCCGAATATGACAGTTGAGCGACCGTGCTAGAACCACGGAACCCGGGAATGCCTAATACCTTCTCCCAGGTTAATAGAATTCCTTATTCGGATTTCTGATTTGCGAACGGTTAAACAGAGTCATTCTTTTCCTCGATTCGGGATTCAACCGGTGACTTGGGACACCATAAATCTCCCATCTCTCAAGTGGCGACTCTGAATCTCTTAATAAATGAATCCCGTTTTGATTGTCCTTTAATTGAAAAAAACTCCTTTATGCCCTTTCGGGGTGTATATAAAAAGGAGGTATGACAGCTCTAGCGACTCTGCTGGGGACAAGAACCCAGAACTTCGGTTCAGGGTTCAAGAATTCGAGCTTCGAATAATTGTTGTATTTGGCTTTGTTTATTATCTGATATTTTACATGTTGGGCTTAATGTGCAAAATTATGCTTTTACCGCTTTGATATTATTTGAACTATACATATAAACTGTTATGAAATCCTTCTCTTCTTATCTTCGGGGATGTGCCCGCTTGTCGAGACTCCCTATTCTGGTAGTGTCATACCTTAAAATAAGAAAGTGGCTCGAACCCAGTTACTAAGCCAGATGATCTTTCAGGTCCCCGATACGTAGCCCCCTCCTCGACTCGAGTTGTCCGCTCGGGTACACAATCTAGAACAAATACCCAGGTTTTGAACATAGAATAACTCAGCCTCATGTCGGACTCCTAGTAGGAACGTTTATTTGCATCACGTGCATTTGACTTAGGGGACTCAACACAGGGGTTGCGTCCGTCTAGGACAGGTGACCCAAAATGAAAACAGACCATCCTGATGCATCCTATTACGTGTGCATTTATTTGCTTTGGACTCGCATGCTGACCAACTTTTGAAATCTAGGAAAAATTTGAGAAGAATAGTTGAATGAGAGTTAAAGAGAGTTACTCGCCTATGTTGGAAAAACAAAACCAATTTCCAAATAGTGTCGAAACTCTGCCGTATTTTTAAAAACGAAAAGAAAAGAAAGAAAAAAGAAAAAGAAAAATGAGTCTTATTTTTCAAAAATAGTTTGTTTATTTATCAATGAAAAAGCAAAAAAAAAAGTCTTGTTTTTCAAAAATAGTTTGTTTATTTATCAATGAAAAAAAAAAGTCTTGTTTTCAAAAATTATTTGTTTTATCTACCAATGAAAAAGGAAAAAAAAAATTATTTTCAAAAGTAGTTTGTTTTGTTTGCCCGAACTACGCCAGTTTGATTCTCACAGGGTGTGGGATACGTAGGCAACCCCCATGGGGTCCAACTTTTTTTTGCGAAAATAGCCCAAAATGAACAAATTTTTATTTTTATTGTAAATAGGTAAGGTGATGCCATTTTTATCAAAAATAGCCAAATGTTCCCGAAAGGGACGTCGGAAGGCTGATTTTGCATAAACAACCACCTTTGGTCTTTTTCCAATTTTTGGCCAGTTAGCGGGCACAGCCTTAAAATCTTCCTTCGGAGGTGCTGAAAGGCCGTATCTGCAAAACTGGGCTTTTGACTTTAGAATAAAAAAAAAGAGTTAATTTTAATTTTGGAGTCAAATAGAATAAAATCATGATTGTTTCGCTTAATCACCTTAACAAATGTACAGGATGAGCACAATCCAAAATGAATCTTCCTCATTCATAAGTAAAATTCCTTTGGAGTTGCTGCTGTGGTGGAATGATTTAGGTAGAGAAGGGCAAGACCAGGTCAAGAAATACTTGGGGGGCCTTCCCGGACTGTTGGAGATTATACCCAGGGGAGACATCATAAGGGCCTTGGTCTCATGCTGGGACCCGGCTCACAATGTATTCCACTTCTCAGATTTTGAGCTTACCCCAACATTGGAAGAGATATCCGGATACATCGGGGTCCCAAGGTTGCTCTGAGACACCAATACCTGATTGCTCCAAGGACCATACCCGTGCACAGGTTCCTGAACTCCTTGAAAATAAGCAGGGTGGTACACAACCCGGACTTGGCAGCTGGTTTCTGTACTTTGTTGTTCATATACAACAGATATGGTCATGTAGGAGGGTTCAACAAGCCAGAGAACAAAATCTGTAGCAAAGGAAACCGCCCTAAGTGGGAAGAACATAGGCGTTTTGCATTTATGGTGGCCTTTCTGGGACTTCTGGTGTTCCCTAGAAAAGACGAGAATATTAACATACGAGTAGCTGGGATTGTTAGTACTTTACTTACTCAAGCCAACAGCACCCTCGCACCCATGATAGTGGCCAAAATCTTCCGCGCTCTTACTGTTTGCAGAGCCGACGGGGACTTTTTTGAGGGTTGTAATGTGCTGCTGCAGATGTGGATGATCGAACACTTGTGTCACCGTCCTCTATTTATGAGTTATGGGTCGTCAAAGAAGATATGCATAGAGGAATTTCCTATGACGGTTAAGGGGATTAGCTTACCAGAGGGGGTCGCAGAATGGGTAACACGCCTTCGTTCCGTCACTGCATGCCAGATAGAGTAGACATTTGGGTGGTTATCTGTGGATGAAATCATATATATGCCAGCCACCGGACCCCATTTCCTATTGATGTGACTTAGGAGTATTCACCCATATGCCCCATATCGAGTTCTGAGGCAGTTGGGAAGATGCCAAATATTCCCAAAGGATGAAGATCTCAGTGGCCAAGTAGTTGAGATCGGACCTGACGGTCAATTTCATGAAGCAGTAGTTCGCAAAATTTGGAACGAATTTTAGTACTTAACAGCAAATACTTGTTTACAAGATCGGTCTAAGGGTGAAGTGTCGCCAGGATACCTTGCTTGGTACAGGAGAGAAATTGAGTTCGAGAGACCAACCAAGAGGCCCCATGTCCAGGAATTCATCGAGGCGTCACAAGAACAGTGGGACTAGTTGGCTAAAGAACACGAGTACAGGGCTACAATAGGCAAACTGGAGAAGAAGGTCATAGATTTGCAATTTAAAAAAGATTTGCAGGCCGCCGCAGATGAGGGCAAAAAGAAGAAACTAGCCAAAGAAAATGAGTCCCTCAGGCCCAAATTCAGAAAATGAAGGTAGCAGCAGAAAACCCCGTCCGAAGTGCCAAAGATGCAAAACTTATAGATAATTTGAGACAGAAGGTGAACGACTACAGTTTTGATTTAAACAAAGCAAAAAGGGAACTTGTCAGAGCTCGAAAACAATTGGCTGAAAATGCGGCAGAGCGAGCACGTCTGGTTAAGCAGTTGAAAGAAGAGTTCGATAGTGAGGTTGCAGGATTAAAGAAAAGGTCATCGTAGTAGAAAATAAAATGATTAAATAAGCGAAGAATTCAAAGCTGAAAGGGAACATTTTTACACAGTATTGGCACAATTAGAAATGGATTTGCAACAACTTCAAGAGCAGAATCAAGTAGCTGAACAAACTTTAGGAGCCAGAACTGAGCAGATTGGGTGGTTGCTGCAAGAGAAAGGTGTCATAAGAGAGAGAATCTGAAGAATTGCCCATTACATCGCAATGAAGTGCAGCGGTTGTGAGGATATGACTAGATCTATGTTCTTCGCCACCGTGATGCTTTTTGTTCTCTAGGTAATGGAAGATCCCCACCATCTCCAAGGGGATTTAGCTAGTCAACCCGTGGCAAGGCCGAATGATGCCTCGCGGGTCCCAGGGGCAATTGAAGCACTAATGTATTCGTGATTTCTTGATTCTGTATCTCTTTTCCATTAGAATCCGTTAGTTATGGGAGTCTGTGTTTCTTTTTAACTAGAGTCTGCCAGTTATGGGGGTCTGTATTTTCTTTCCATTAAAGTCTGTCAGTTTGTCTTGGAGTCTGTATTTTCTTTTTATGCGAGTTATTTGTTCTTCGAGTCTGTAGTTCGTCTTTCATTAGAGTTTGTTAGTTCTTGTTTGAGTTGATTGTTTTTTGAATTTTTGTAATCGAAGTTTGTTTTATTATGAAAATTGAAAATTCCAAAAATGTTTTATTGTTCCTTTACCGTTTATCTGCAAGAACTACGCTTGGTCTGATTCATGCGAGGTCACGATACGTAGGCAATCTCCATAGGATTCGATCGTAACCGAAAAATAAGAAAAGAATAAAGGAAAAGAGAAAAAAAAAGAGAAAAGAAGATAAAAAGAAAAACAAGAAAGAAAAGGAAAGAAAAGAGTGGAGAAACAATGGAAGCAAAGAGAGAAAATAAAGAAAAAAAAATTTGAGAAAGGGAGAGAATAGGAACAAGAAAAACCAAGGCAAAGAATGAAAAGAAGGAAAAGAAAAGAAAAGAAGAGAGAGGAAAATTGAATAGGGAAATAAAAGAAAGGCCGGGATGACACGAGCAGCTGAGAAAATGCATGATAGAAACAGTTAACTGCTTAGGTGCATTCACTCCCCAATGTGTGGTTACCAATCTGTTGAATCCCTAATCGCTAACAAAATTGTCGTTGATGTTGAGCCCAGGCAGGTGGTTACCTGATTGGCATTCTGGCAACCCATTCCTACAACACCTGGTCTAAGAATAAGTCAAACATGGTCACTCAGGAATTAGAGGCAAGCATTGTTGACCTGTTGAGGGAAGAGGAAGAATTGGATGTTAACGCAATGAAGAAAGAGATGCATAAGCTGAAGCAGAAAATGGCCGAAATGTACTAGGCCTGGTCAAAAGGACATCCTCCACTGGCTTACCCTGCTAACCCTGCTTACATCCCAGCGTTGGCTCAGCCTCAAGAGCCTCCTACTGTGAACTCATCTCCAGCCTTTCCTACTTACCAATAGTGCTATGGAACCACCTCTCAAACACCACCACCCAAACAAATCCCGTACCCACCTCCGCCAGCTGCTTCTGTGTTTGTGGCACCCTCACCCGCTGCATTACATCGATCATCTAGTAAACCATTGTTTCAGAATCATGACAACCATTACTACCCTCCAGAGCCCACCTTTAAAGCTCCTGAACCATATTCATACACCCCTCGCTTTGAGCTCCCGGCGAAAACTGAAAAGCCACTTAAGAGCCCGGAGCAGGAAAAGATGTTTCGAAAAGTAAAAAACCTGGAGCAATCCTTCCGGAACATGCAGGGACTAGGTGGCCAAGTCAGTGTGGCCTATAAGGATTTGTGTCTATTCCCAGATATTCAGCTACCAGCTTCAAGATGCCTAAGTTCGATCTGTACGATGGACATGGTGATCCGGTAGCACATTTGAGAGGGTTTTGTAGCAAGATGAGAGGGGCAGGTGGAAATGATGCGTTACTGATGGCGTACTTCAGCCAGAGTTTGAGTGGGTCAGCATTAGAATGGTATACACGACAGGACCATAGCAGGTGGTACACTTGGGATGACTTGGCACAAGCGTTCGCTTGTCACTTTCAGTACAATCTTGAAATCATTCCAGACCGTCTATCATTGATAAAGCTCGAGAAAAAGCCCAGGTAAATTATTAGAGAATACGGGTTCCATTCGAGGGAGCAGGCCGCAAGGGTAGATCCTCTAATGAAGGAGAGTGAGATGGTTGATTACTTTTTGCAGGCTTTGGAGCCGACTTATTTTGGTCACTTGGTAACAACGATTGGAAAGTCTTTTAATGAGGTTGTAAAGATGGGAGGCATAGTCGAGGAGGGACTTAAGTCCAACAAAATCATGAGTTATTCAGCGATCAAAGCAACCACCCAGGCCATCCAAAACGACACTGGGGGTGTGCTTGGGAAAAAGAAGAGAGAGATGTCGCGACTGTTGAGTCCGGAGCCTGGTTCGGATCTAGAAGCCTGTCACCCTACTATAACCAACCCCGACCCCACCACCAAAATTATCCACACACTCTATATGGCCCTCCACAACACTATTATCCACCCCTAAATCCTTATTTCTCCATTCATCATGCACAAACCTACGCCCAAACCCCAGCTTATGCACAATGGCGTGCGCCGATTCCACAAAACTCATACCCAGCTCTACAAAACACCTATCCACCCACAAGAGCCTACAGAAATCCCACTGGAACAGGTTTCCGGCCCAACCAAGCCTTCAAGAATGAGAGGCTACAGAAGCAAAAGACTTTCACTCCGCTGGGAGAATCATACACCAGTCTATTCCACAAATTGAGGCAGTTGGGCATGCTGACTCCAATTGATCCTAAAATGCCAAATCCTCCTCCTAGAAATCTTTATCATTCGGTGAGTTGTGAGTACTGTTCAGGGGCCCCGGGGCATGATACAGAGAAATATTGAAAACTGAAAACAGCTGTGCAGGAGCTCATTGATACTCATCGGATTGTGGTTCAGGCCCCAGAGGCACCAAATATCAACCAAAATCCATTGTCGGCTCACCATGAGAACCATATAATTGAGTTGATACACAAGGGAGGGGAGCCAAAGAAACCCTCACAGACGTTAATGATGATCCGTTCCCACGAAATCGGTTCAACAGAAAAGGTAACCAGTGGGAAATCAGTGGTCCAGTTGAAAGGGGTGAATAGCAAGCCAGTTGTGGTAGTCGAGAAAGGGTCGTCAAGCATTGTTGCAGTAAAACCAGAACAAGCAAAAGTGGTGGTACCGGGAATTGCAAGTACACCTATTGTGGTCGTGAAGGGTGCTCGCACAGAGCCTGTTATCATAAAACCAGTAACTCAGTTGCTAGTGATCAACAGCAAGGCTGTTCCATGGAGTTATGACCAAATGGTAGTGACGTATAAAGGGAAGGAAATCAGAGGAGAAGTTTGTGAAGCTCAGGGTCTGACCCGTTCAGGGAGGTGCTTTACCCCTGAAGAGTTGAGAAAAGCCAGAGTTCCCAAAGATAACCCGGTATTAGTAAAGAAAGTCGTAATAGAAGAGGAAGCGGAGGAATTCCTGAGGAAGATGAAAGTACAGGATTACTCTATTGTAGAACAATTGAAGAAAACACCTGCCCAAATCTCATTGCTCTCATTACTGATCCATTCAGATGAGCACCGTCGGGTGCTAATGAAAATATTGAATGAGGTCCGTGTCCCTGACAAGATCTCGGTAAATCACTTGGAGAAGATAGCAAATAAAATCTTTGAGGTGAACAGAGTTACTTTCTCAGACGATGAGTTGCCTGTGGAGGGCACGGAACATAACAGGGCCCTTTATTCCGAGTTCTGGTTAACAATGGTTCTAGTGCGAACATATGTCCTCTGTCCACGTTGAGCAAGCTGAAGGTCGATAATGATAGAATCTATAAGAACAACTTCTGTGTGGGAGGGTTTGATGGCAGGGGCAAAGATTCTGTGGGTGACATAATACTGGAATTGACAATCGGACCCGTAGAGTTCACCATGGAATTTCAGGTGATAGATGTGGCGGTCTCTTATAACCTTTTGTTAGGGCGACCTTGGATCCATGCCGCCAAGGTAGTGCCATCTACATTGCACCAAATGGTTAAATTCGAGTGGGAAAGACAAGAGATTGTGGTTCATGGTGAAGATAACATGTGTGCTTTGAGTGATGCCATTGTGCCTTTCATAGAGTTTGACGACGACAAAGGGCTGTGGTTCTACCAAGTCTTCGACAAAGTGTTGGTGGAAAAGGTCCTATAAGGGAAGAGCATCCCAGTCCCTAGAGTAGCAGCTATGACTGTCATGGTGGAATTAGAAATGTTAAAGAACGGGTTCGTATCGGGTAAAGGTTTGGGTGCTGCCCTTCAAGGCATTGTGCAGCCAGTTTCTCTTCCCAAGAATCTGGATACTTTTGAATTAGGGTTTAAGCCCATAGCTACAGATGTAAGACGGGCCTGCAAAATGAAGAAGAGGGCATGGGTCCTTCCCAAGCCAATCCCGCATCTGTCCAAATCATTCATCAAGCCAGGTATCAGAAAGCAACTGCTGACAAAAGTTCCTGGGTCATTGATTTGTGTTTATGGAGACTTGGATAAGGGTTTCGAGAGATTATTCACCGAGTTTAACATGGTTCAGGCTGGGTAAGGGTCGAGCAAAGCAGATGTGCAGTTCGTCGGACCACGTGCAAAAGTCAACAACTGGGAAGCTACTCCTCTTCCAACTCGAAGGGAGTCTTGGTAGTGGGTTTTGATTTTCTTTAGTTGTCTGGATTATTCCAGGGCTTGTAATTTAGATATTATGCTTCGCCCAGTTGGATGTTGTTAAAACCCTGTTATCTTTATATTAAATGAAATGCAATTGTCTTTTCTTTCTTCATTCCTAATCTTATTTCTGTTTTCTTTTCTTCTTCTCCTCTTTTGCACTTCTTTTTATGTTGATATAAATGACATGACATGCATGAGGACTCTTCGGCCCAATTTTAAAGCCAATCTAACTCGAAAATAATAATACAAGAAATTGAGTTTGATGATAAGTCGGAATACGATGATGATGAGGCCTATGAGGAAATTAGTAAGGAATTAAGCCATTTCAAGGAAAAACCCAAACCTAACCTGAATGACACAGAAGCAGTTAATCTAGGGGACCAAGATAATGTCCGTGAAACTAAAATAAGTGCTCATCTGGAACCGCAACTCAGGGAGGAGATAATCAAAGCGTTATTCGA
Organism: Nicotiana glauca; assembly: GCA_026770625.1. Classification (NCBI taxonomy): domain Eukaryota; kingdom Viridiplantae; phylum Streptophyta; class Magnoliopsida; order Solanales; family Solanaceae; genus Nicotiana; species Nicotiana glauca. The sequence goes on along the minus strand of MU712233.1, from coordinate 18,046 downwards.
ATACAAAGACGTTTTTGCATGGTCATATGATGATATGCCGGGTCTAAGCACTGATTTAGTGGTTCACAAATTGCCCACTGACCCAGCATTCCCTCCCGTCAAACAGAAGCTAAGGAAGTTCAAAACGGATATGAGTGTAAAGATTAAAGAGGAGGTCACCTAGCAGTTCGATGCAAGAGTTATTCGGGTGATGTGGTATCCTACCTGGTTAGCCAATGTTGTGCATGTGCCAAAGAAGGATGGCAAAACCAGGGTGTGTGTTGATTATCGGGATCTTAATAAAGCAAGTCCAAAAGACAATTTCCCATAGCTGAACATCCACATACTGATTGATAATTATGCCAAACATGAGATTGGTTCTTTTGTGGACTGTTACGCGGGTTACCATCAGATCTTAATGGATGAGGAAGATGCAGTAAAGACGGCATTCATCACACTGTGAGGGATGTACTGTTATCGGGTCATGCCGTTTGGTTTGAAAAATGTCGGGGCCACCTATATGAGGGCGATGACAACAATATTCCATAATATGATACACAGGGAAATCGAGGTGTACGTGGATGATGTGATCGTAAAGTCTAGAAAGCAGTCTGATCATGTCAGGTACCTGAGGAAGTTCTTCCAAAGGCTTCGTAGGTACAATCTCAAGCTTAATCCTACAAAGTGTGCCTTCGGGGTGCCGTCTGGAAAATTGTTGGGATACATAGTCAGCCACCGGGGTATCGAACTAGGCCCGTTCAAAATCAAGGCTATCCAAGAACTACACCTTCGAGGAACAAAACTGAGGTGATGAGTTTGTTGGGAAGATTGAATTATATCAGCAGGTTCATTGCCCAGCTCACGACTACTTGCGAGCCAATCTTCAAACTGTTAAAGAAAGACGCTGCAGTTAGGTAGACGGATGAATGTCGGGAGGCTTTTGACAAGATAAAGGGGTATTTGTCAAACCCACCCGTGTTGGTGCCGCCAAAACCAGGGCGACCTCTGATCCTATATTTGACGGTGTTGGACAACATATTCAGCTGTGTACTGGGGCAACATGATATCACTGACAGAAAAGAGCAGGCTATATATTACCTTAGCAAGAAATTCACATCATACGAGGTTAAGTACACTCAACTTGAGAGCACGTGTTGTGCCTTAACTTGGGTAGCGCAGAAGTTGAAACATTACTTATCATCCTATACTACCTACCTCATCTCTCGATTAGACCCGTTGAAGTATATCTTTCAAAAGCCCATGTGCACAGGGAGTCTCGCAAAGTGGAAAATCTTGCTCATAGAATTCGACATTGTCTATGTGACCCGGACTGCAATGAAAGCACAAGCGTTGGCTGACCATTTGGCCGAGAATCCAGTAGATGAAAAATATGAACCTTTGAAGACATACTTCCCTGCTGAATAGGTAATGCATGTTGATGAGTTGGAACAAGTCGAGAAGCCATGATGGAAAATTTTCTTTGATGGGGCTGCCAATATGGAATGCGTCGGGATAGGATCGGTACTTATTTCTGAGACAGGGCAACACTACCCCGTCACAACTTAGCTTTATTTCTATTGTACTGATAACATGGCCGAGTATGATGCATGTATCTTGGGTTTGAGGTTAGCTGTGGACATGGGTTTCCAGGAAGTCTTGGTCATGGGTGACTCGGACCTACTGGTGCACCAGATTCAGGAAGAATGGGAAACATGGGACTTGAAACTTATACCGTACCGATAATGTTTGCATGATCTTTGTCAACAGTTTCAATCAATAGAGTTCAGGCACATTCCAAGGATTCATAATGAGGTCGCCGATGCTTTGGCTACTTTGGCGACGATGTTGCATCATCCAAATAAGGCTTACATGGACCCTTTGCAGATTTAAGTCCGTGATCAGCACGCTTATTTTAATATGGTTGAAGAAGAACTTGACGGCGAGCCATGGTTTCATGACATCAAGGAATATATCAGGATGGGGGTGTATCCGACATAGGCCACTAGGGATCAAAAAAAGACAATTTGATGGTTGGCAAGCGGATTTTTCTTTAGTGGAGGAGTGTTGTACAAGAGAACTCCGGATTTAGGATTGCTGATATGCGTAGATGCTAGGCCACAGCTATTATGATCGAAGTACATTCTGGAGTCTATAGGCCACACATGAGCGGGTACGTGTTAGCCAAGAAGATTCTCCGAACAGGTTATTATTGGCTCACTATGGAGCGGGATTGTATCAGTTTCGTGCGTCAGTGTCATCAGTGTTAGGTGCATGGAGATCTAATTCATTCTCCACCATCTGAGTTGTGTACAGTGTCGGCACCATGGCCCTTTATTGCTTGGGGAATGGATGTTATTGGGCCAATCGAGCCAGCGACATCGAATGGACATAGGTTTATTCTGGTAGCCATTGATTATTTCACTAAGTGGGTTGAATCGAAAACTTTCAAGTCTGTGACCAAAAAGGCTATGGTCGATTTTGTGCATTCGAATATCATCTGTCAGTTTGGGATCCCGAGGGTAATCATCACTGACAATGGTGCTAATCTCAATAGTCATCTGATGACGGAGACCTGTCAGCGGGTTAAGATTACGCACTGCAATTCCACCCCATATCACCCTAAGGCGAATGTAGCAGTCGAGGCAGCTAATAAGAATATAAAGAAGATACTTCGAAAATGGTGGAAGGGTCCAGGCAATGGCATGAGAAGTTACCTTTTGCACTGTTGGGCTATCGCACTACTATTTGTACTTTAGTAGGGGTGACTCCTTATTTGTTGTCGTATGGAACTGAGGCAGTAATACCCGCAGAAATTGAAATTCCATCCCTTCGGATCATCGCCGAAGCGAAAATTGATGATGTTGAATGGGGCAAAGCCCACTTGGAGCAATTAAGTCTAATCGATGAAAAGAGATTGGCAGCAGTATGTCATGGCCAAATGTACCAATAGAGAATGGAGAGAGCAGATAACAAGAAGGTGCGTCCGCGGAAGTTTTAAGTAGGACAGTTAGTGTTGAGACGCATCTTGCCTCATCAGGCTAAAGCAAAAGGAAAATTCGCCCCAAACTGGCTGGGACCATTTGTTGTAACTAGAGTGTTGTCCAATGGTGCATTATATTTGATAGATATGGAAGGAAAATATGTGGAAATGGCTATCAATTCCGATGCAGTCAAGAGATACTATGTATAATCCTTTGTCTCATTGTACATGTTTATATCTGGCATATTTTGAAGATTGAAATGATGAAGGCATTTTGTTCTGCTATCTAAACACTTTATCCCTTTTCATCCCTTTTCATCCCTTTTAAGCTTTATTTATCTTCTTTCATATCCCTCTTTCGGAATCAATGACAAAATTCGCAAATGCAAGCGTGAAAAGTAAGTGAAGGAAAAGAAAATAGAGAGAAAAAAAAAAGACAAAAAGAGAAAAGCAAGAAAGAAAGAAAAGAACAGAAAACGGAAGAAAAAGAAAGGAAAAATTACAACAACAAATTAATTTCTATGACATGAACTACATTCGACCTGATTCCTTTTAAGGATACGTAAGCAGTCTCACGGTTCGGTCCCATCAAAATAAAAATCCAAAAGTCCCCAAGCAAGAAACTGGGGCAGAAGTTGTGGTTGTTATGAAAAGTCTGATTTCGAAAGTTGTAATTTTGAACAAATGTTTGAATTGTTTTGAGCCTTTGATACCTTTTCTTTCTAACCTTGTCCAAAAGCCCACGTTACGGTCCAAAGAAAGACCTTCTGATCAATCTTCGAGAAATGCCAAGGCGAGCAGGTAAAGGTAATTCATGTTAAGGGCAACACTCTGGTTCAAGCAGGGAAAAAAAAAATGAGAGAGTCTTATTGGTGAAAATCCCCACGGGCACCATAAGGCAATGGGAGCTGAGAAAAATAAAATGAGAGAGTCTTATTGGTAAAAACCTTCGCAGGCACCGTAAGGCGATGGAAGATGAGAGAAATTAAAATGAGAGAGTCTTATCGGTGAAAACTCTCACGGGCACCTTAAGGCGGAAGTGAGTTTAATAAGTGAACAAATGAGAGGGGTCTGTTGATGAAAATTGTTTCAAGGCACCGCAAGATGAACAAGGTCAAGGTTTTGGTAAAGTAATCAGGTCATGGAATTATGGGGGAGCAGAGTATGGCAACTGAAAGTTGATTGGTTGAAAGATTGGGCTGATTAGTCCGAAAGGCATGTCATGATCATTGGTACCAGTTGTTCCAGTCAGATAAGTTCCTTTCATTTCTTCTTTTAGCAGTCATCCGGTTTTAGATTCTTCTTATCCTTAACTTACAAATCTTTGCATTTCATTTTCTTTTGGGGGTTTATCTGTCTAGGATGTTTCAATGTCAGTCTTGTTCAAAGCAAGTGGAAAAGGATTTCAAAGTTCACTACCAACTTCCAAAATTGTAAAGCACAACGTGGTCAGAGCATGTCAAATACAATGTGATGTAAGGTGGGATACAAGGAATCACCAGAAGTTTCATCTGTGGAATGATTTGTTGATGTCATGGGAAGGGTAGAGGTTCAGACAAAGAGGGTCAAAGGTGTGAAACAACGGGATGGGTATAGAACACTTAGGGTCGTCAAAAGTTAGGGGGTTTGAAAGTCAGTCAGAAAGTCAAGCGGTTCGGGGCCAGTTCAGGGAAGCCAGTCAAAACAAAACAAATGCAGTGGAAGGATCTTCAGCAAGAATTCCATCAGCTAACCACCATTCTAAACTGACAAAATTTTCTTTGATTGAAACAGGGGCAGAAAATTCGTTTGTTTCGGAGGAACTCTCTGCAAGGAAAAGCAAGCACCAAAATAGGTTTGACTACAAATTCTCAGGACCCTCCTGGAAAATGGGACTTAGTTTAAATTTCAAAAACAATCATGAGCAGCATAATTTAGCGTAAATGTACCCCAAAAAAATATAAGTTGGTTTCAAAGTTTGCATGTTTAAGATAGGATTCAATTAGGAGTTTTCAGGACCCTCCTGGATAATGGGACGTAGTTTTAAGGTTTGCTTTGTGATGACCCAAAGGGTCATCACCGTATTTATCCCTTTCTCCGCACTTCCCAGCCTTGGAAACTTCGCTTGTGGTTACCTCGATTTTCTTGCACAGTCCGGGTGCAAAGCCGAAAAGTTTTTATGTTAAAATATGTGAATTATGTGAAAATTTAAAGAATTTTGATATTAATATTGATATAGTTGACTTGGTCAACATTTTTGGTAAACTGACCCGGATCCGTGATTTGACGGTTCCGGAGGGTCCGTAGAAAAATATGGAATTCAGGCACGTGCCCGGAGTCGAAATCCGAGGTCCAGAACCCGAGTAAAAGAATTTTTCTGTTAAATTATTTTCTGAAAATATTAAGGAAAAATGGAAATGAAAATGAGTTAAAAAAATATAGGTATCGGGCTCGTATTTTGGTTCCGACGCCCGGTACCGATCTTAAATATGCGTTAAGCGCTTTCTGTGAAGTTTTGTTGAAAACGGACGTCGTTTGACGTGTTTCGGACAATGAGTTCCAAGTTTGAAAGTTTAAGAAGTTTGAAATGAAAATCATGAGTTTTGAGGCTCGATCCTATGTATATGATGTTATTTTGGCGATTTGATCGCACGAGTAAGTCCGTAGGATATTTTTGAGGTTGTGTGCATATTAGGTTTGGAGCCCCGAGGGCTCGTGTGAGTTTTTAGTAGGTCCTGAGAGGTCTTAGACTTAAAAGTATCAGATGTTGCAGGTCCAGGTGTTGCAGGCCCCCAGCGTGGCCGTGATCATTTCCGTGCGGTCCGTGCTGGAAGCTGCGCGACCGCGATGCATTTTTGCGCGGTCCGTGTGGCCATGTTCTGAGGAGTCCTCAGCCTTGGTTTGACCAGCGCGGCCGCGCACCAAGTTCGTGCGGTCCGCGCTGGGAGATTCAGAAAAGGCCCCAGGTACGAGTCCACCAGCGCGGCCGCGTACCAGAATCGTGTGGTCCGCGCTGGGTAGGTTCAGATAGCCGTTTCCCTCCCCCCCCCCTTCCTTCGCGACCGCGGGACATTTTTTTGCGGTCCGCGCCGGGCCTTCAGTGAAGTATATAAATTCGAGATTTTCAGTCATTTTACACTTTTCAAAACCCAAAACATAAGAGGCAATTTTCCAAACGATTCTTCTTCTTCAAAACGATTGGTAAGTGATTTCTAACTTGTTTTCTTTACCCCTTAGCATCTTTAAACGTAATTTCAACTTCAAAACAAAGATTTTAATGGGGGAATTTGGGAACTTAGGGTAGAACCTAGGTTTCTAAAATTGGGGGTTTTGGACCTCAATTTGGGGTCTGATTTCAAAATAAATTATATAGTTGAGTTCCTAGGGGAATGGGTAACCGGGTTTTGGTTTGAACCTCGGAATTTGACCATGTGGGCCCGGGGGCATTTTGGGAATTTTTGAGTAAAACTTTGGAAAAATCATTTTATGCATTCAAGTTGATTTAACTAGCATTTGTTGATACATTTGAGTAATTTATGACTAGATTCGAGCAGTTTTGTGGCGAATTTGAGGGGTAAAGCTATTCTAGAGGCATAAGTTGAGTTAGAGCTTTCGAGGTAAGTGTTTGTTCTAACTTTGGCTTGAGGGATTAGGACTAGGATGTTATTTGCTATTTGCTAAATATGGAGTACGCTGTATAGGCATGGTGACGGTTATCTATGCACCGGAGTCTAGCATGACCGTGGGTCTTATATGTGTTGGATTCGGATTTAATGATACAACTGTATTGCTTGGGTTGAAGTGTATCATATATTGTGATTGATTTGGCTTATTGGAGCATTTGGCTTGGACTAGAAATTGTTATCCAGGAAATAGGTGATAAAAAGTGAAATGTGTAGCGATTGGTCCCTTGTCGAGACGTAAGTAATTAATGTATTCTCCCTTGCGGGGATGTTTGAATTGATAATTGAATTCCCTTACCGGGACTTTCTATTGATTGTTGTTACTCCCCTCACACTTGAGTTGCGGTCGTTATCTGGGCGAGTTCTTGATATTAAATGTTGAGGATCGGGTTGCACGCCGCAACGGTATTGATTATTGATGAATATTGAGGATCGGGTTGTGCGCCGCAACGGTATTGATTATTGATGAATATTGAGGATCGGGTTGCGTGCCGCAATGGTATTGATTGTTGAGGATCGGGTTGCACGCCGCAACGGTGATATTTGTTGAGGATTGGGTTGCACGCCGCAATGGAGTGTAGACTATGTGTATTGTGTTCGTATGTAGAGACTCCCAATGTTTCCTTTATCAGTGCTATTGTTCAGTTTCGTTTCTTTACGGATAATTTTTTTCTATATTTTTACTGTAGTATTCCCCCCAGCACGTCCCTCCCCTTTTTACTGCTTAAATTGGTATATTTCCTATTATTGCACATATATTTGTACAGGTTATTTGTGGTAGTTCCTGTCTAGCCTCGTCACTACCTCGCCGGGGTTAGGCCAGGCACTTACCAGCACATGGGGTCGGTTGTGCTGATGCTACACTCTGTGCATTTCTTTTGCACAGATCAGGACACAGCTTTCGGACCTCAGCAGTACTAGACCGGGAGCAGGCCTTCAGTCCAGGGACTCTTGAGGTAGCCTCGCAGATGTCCGCGGGCCCGGAGTCTCTTCTATTTTTATTCAGTTTGTTAGCTTTTGTATTGAAACAGACTATTGCACTTTCTTTCAGACGGTTGTATTTAGTAAATCTTAGAAGTTCGTGAGTGGTGATACTAGGTTCCGGGTAAAGACATGTTTCAGACTTCCGCACTCGTTTAATTGATTTTCATTTATTTTATTATTGAGATTTATCAGAGAATGTTAAAGTTTGGCTAGCCTAGCTCCGTTAGTAGGAGCCATCACGAATCCCGATGGTGGGAAATCCGGGTCGTGACAAGTTGGTATCAGAGCTCTAGGTTGCATAGGTCTCGCTACTCACGTACAAACTAGGTAGAGTCTGAGGGATCGGTACGGAGACGTCTGTATTTATCCCCCAGAGGCTACAGAGTTAGGGAAAATTTCACTTGGTTCTTTCTTGTCGTGCGATTCTATTTCTCAAGTACTGGTTGTCCTTCTACTCTATTCTTTCACAGATGGCGAGAACACGTGCTTTTTCTTCTACCGTGCAGCAGCCCGAGCCCCCAGCAGTAGCTCCTGCGAGGGGCAGAGGCCGAGGCCGTGCCAGAGGCCGAGGTAGGGGCAGAGCTCAGCCCCAGGCAGCAGTTCCAGAGGTAGAGCCTCATATTGACTATGATGAGGAGGTTCCAGCCCCAGCAGCTCCAGTGGGCCCAGCTCAAGTCCCAGGAGGGGTCATGTTTACCCCGGATCTTCAGGATGCTCTAGTTCGATTGGCAGGCTTTATGGACAGTGTCACTAGAGCGGGTTTGCTGCCAGTAGCACCAGCCACTTCTCAGGCTGGAGGAGGGGTTCAGACTCCGGCTATGCGTACTCCGGAGCAGGTAGCTCCCCGGACTCAGGTCCTAGTGGTTCAGCCAGCAGTGGCAGCTCAGACAGGTATTATAGCTCAGGCCGTCGATGGAGTGGCTATGTCTTCGAATGCTTTGTGGAGACTTGATCGGTTCTCCAAGCTCTTCACCACCACTTTCAGCGGTGCATCATCAGAGGATCCCCAGGATTTTCTATTCAATTGTCATGAGATTCTCAGGACTATGGGTATAGTGGAGACCAATGGGGTCGATTTTTGCACCTTTCGGCTTGCAGGGTCCGCCAAGACTTGGTGGAGGGATTTTTTGCCTATCTAGACCAGCAGGGTCTCCAGCTTTGACATGGGATCAGTTCGCAGAGTTGTTCTTGGAGAAGTTTCTCCCCGTCACTCAGCGGGAGGCACTTCGTAGGCAGTTTGAGCGCCTCCAGCAGGGCTCCATGGCAGTTACTCAATGTGAGACTAGATTTGTTGACTTGGCACGCCATGCAGTTATGATACTCCCTATAGAGCGAGAGAGGGTCAGGAGATTTATTGATGGATTGATTCAGCCGATCCGTCTTCAGATGGCCATGGGAGTTGGTAGCGATATTTCCTTTCAGGAGACGGCCAATGCAGCCCGCAGAGTTGAGACGACCCTCACACGGGGAGGTGGTCAGATTTCAGACAAGAGACCTCATCATTCTGTTAGATTCAGTAGTACCTCATCTGTAGGTAGGGATTCCTATGGTAGAGGTCAGGCACCAAGGCCCTTTCAGTCAGCTCTTCAGGCTTCTCATGGTACTCCAGGCAGCGGTGGTTCTCAACAGTATCATTCAGATCAGCAGCCTATCAGTGCACCCCCACTTCAGAGCTTTCGAGGAGGTCATTCCGGGTGGCAGGGTCAGTCCCAGTTTTCTCAGTTGTCACATTCAGCCGAGTGTTATGAGTGTGGAGATCTCAATCACATCAGGAGATATTGCCCGAGGTTGAGAGGTGCTCGGTCGCAGAAGCAGGGCCCTCATCCCATGATTCAGGCAGCGGGTGATCCACCGGCCGCCAAGCCAGCTAGAGGCGGGGGTGGGGATCATAGAGGTGGAGGTAGGGACCGTAGAGGTGGAGCTCGCACCGGCAGAGGCAAAGGTCAGCTAGTAGTTGATCGTCCTAGGGATGCGATTCAGGGAGGTGGGGCCCAGCCCCGTTGTTATGCTTTGCCAACCAGGCTAGAGGCCGAGTCATCAGATGCTGTGATTACAGGTACTATTCTGGTCTATGACAGGGATGCTTCAGTGTTATTTGACCCCAAGTCTACGTATTCATATGTGTCGTCTTATTTTGCTCCCTACTTGGCTATGCCTAGTGATGCCTTGGTTATTCCTGTATATGTATCTACACCAGTGGGTGATTCTATAGTGGCCGACAGAGTCTATCATTCCTGTGTAGTAGTGTTTGAGGGTCTTGAGACCCGTGTTGATCTATTGCTTCTAGACATGGTTGATTTTGATGTTATATTGGGGATGGATTGGTTGTCCCCGTATCATGCGATCTTGGATTGTCACGCCAAGACCGTGACCTTGGCTTTACCGGACTTGCCCCGATTGGAGTGGAGGGGGACCCCAGGACATGCCACCCGCAGTGTTATCTCATATGTTAAGGCTCGACGCATGGTCGAGAAGGGGTGTTTAGCTTATTTGGCATATGTTCTTGATTCCAGCACAGAGGTTCCATCTATCGACTCAGTTCCTATTGTTCGGGAGTTCCCAGAGGTTTTCCCTTCAGACCTGTTGGGTATGCCGCCCGACAGGGATATTGATTTTTGTATTGATCTGGCCCAAGGCACGCAACCCATTTCTATCCCGCCGTATCGTATGGCCCAGCCAGAGCTAAAAGAGTTAAAGGATCAGTTGCAATATTTGCTTGGGAAGGGTTTCATCAGGCCTAGTGTTTCTCCTTGGGGTGCGCCAGTTCTATTTGTGAAGAAAAAGGATGGGTCGATGAAAATGTGCATTGACTACCGGCAGCTGAACAAGGTGACGATAAAGAACAAGTATCCACTGCCGAGGATTGATGATTTGTTTGACCAGTTGCAAGGTGCGAAGGTGTTTTCAAAGATAGATTTGAGATGGGGCTATCATCAGCTGAGGATTAGGGCGTCTGATGTCCCTAAGACAGCATTTCTCACTCGGTACATGCATTATGAGTTTTTGGTCATGTCATTTGGGTTGACCAATGCCCCAGCAGCATTTATGGAGTTGATGAACCGAGTGTTCAGGCCTTATTTAGACTTGTTCATGATAGTCGTCATTGATGATATTCTTGTGTACTCCAGCAGTCAGGAGGAGCACGAGCATCACCTCAGAGTGGTTCTTCAGACTCTGAAGGATAGTCAGTTGTATGCCAAGTTCTCGAAGTGCGAGTTATGGTTGAGTTTAGTTGCATTTCTGGGTCATGTAGTATCAGCAGAGGGCATTCAGGTAGACCCAAAGAAGATTGAGGCAGTCAAGAATTGTCCTCGCCCAGCTTCAGCTACTGAGATTTGGAGTTTCTTGGGATTAGCAGGATATTATAGTCGGTTCGTGAAGGGGTTTTCATCTATAGCAGCCCCGATGACCAGGTTGACCCAGAAGGGTGCCCAGTTCAGGTGGTCAAACGAGTGCGAGGAGAGCTTTCAAAAGCTCAAGACAGCTCTGACCACGGCACCGATATTGGTTTTGCCCACAGGTCCAGGGCCTTATACAGTTTATTGTGATGCTTCCCGTATTGGGCTTGGTGCAGTATTTATGCAGGATGGCAGAGTCATTGCTTATGCTTCGAGGCATTTGAAGATTCACAAGAAGAACTACCCAGTCCATGATCTAGAGTTGGCAGCCATTGTTCATGCGTTGAAGATTTGGAGGCATTACTTATATGGTGTGACGTGTGAGGTTTACATGGATCACAAGAGCCTTCAGTATTTGTTCAAGCAAAAGGAGTTGAATTTGAGGCAGAGGAGGTGGTTGGAGTTGTTGAAAGATTATGATGTTACTATTTTGTACCACCCGGGGAGAGCCAATGTGGTGGTCGATGCATTGAGTAGGAAGTCTGCCAGCATGGGTAGTCTTGCTTATGTTCCAGTCAGTCAGAGACAGCTTGCTTTGGATATTCAGGCCTTGGCCAATCGGTTTGTGAGGTTGGATATTTCTGAGCCTAGCTGAGTTTTAGCTTGCACGGTTGCTCGTTCTTCATTATTGGAGCGTATCCATGATCGGCAGTTTGATGATCCTCACTTGTGTGTCCTGAGAGACATTGTGCAGCGTAGAGGTGCCACGAGGGTGATTTTGGATGCGGATGGTGTTTTGAGGTTGCAGGGGCGAGTATGTGTGCCCAATGTCGATGGGATTCGAGAGTTGATCTTGGCGGAGGCCCATAGTTCTCGGTATTCTATTCAATCGGGCGCCGCGAAGATGTATCAGGACTTGCAGCAGCATTATTGGTGGCGTAGGATGAAGAAGGACATTGTTGCATATGTGGCTCGGTGTTTGAATTGTCAGCAGGTCAAGTATGAGCATCAGAGGCCTGGTGGTGTGTTTCAGAGGATTGAGCTTCCCGAGTGGAAGTGGGAGAGGATTACCATGGACTTCGTTACTGGACTTCCGGTGACCCGGAAGAAGTTTGATGTTATTTGGGTTATTGTTGATAGGCTGACCAAGTCAGCGCATTTCATTCCTATTGCCACCACCTATTCATCGGAGACATTGGCTGATATCTACATCCGAGAGATTGTTCGCCTTCATGGGGTGCCGGCATCTATCATTTTGGATCGGGGTACGTATTTTACCTCGCACTTTTAGAGAGCAGTTCAGCAGGAGTTAGGCACCCAGGTTCAGTTGAGTACAACATTCCATCCTCAGACAGACGGTCAGTCTGAGAGGACTATTCAGATATTGGAGGATATGCTCCGAGCCTGTGTTATTGATTTTGGAGGCTCTTGGGACCAGTTTCTACCTTTAGCAGAGTTCGCCTACAACAACAGCTACCACTTCAGCATTCATATGGCTCCTTATAAGGCGTTGTATGGTAGGCGATGTCAGCCTCCAGTCGGATAGTTTGAGCCGGGAGAGGCTCGATTATTGGGTACAGATTTAGTCCAGGAGGCCTTGGATAAGGTCAAGATCATTCAGGATAGGCTTCGTTCGGCTCAGTCGCGATAAAAGAGTTATGAGAATCGCAAGGTTCGAGATGTAGCTTTCATGGTCGGCGAGCGAGTATTGCTCCGTGTATCGCCTATGAAGGGCGTGATGAGATTTGGGAATAAGGGCAAGCTTAGCCCTAGGTTCATTAGCCCATTTGAGATTCTTGATCGCGTGGGAAAGGTGGCTTATAGGCTTGCCTTGCCACCTAGCTTGTCAGCCGTGCATCCAGTGTTTCATGTGTCTATGCTTTGGAGGTATCACGGCGATCCTACCCACGTGTTAGATTTCAGCACTATCCAGTTGGAAAAGGATTTGTCCTACGAGGGGGAGCCGGTAGCTATTCTAGACCGGCAGGTTCGACAGTTGAGGTCGAAGAGTTTTCCTTTAGTGCGTGTTCAGTGGAAAGGTCAGCCTCCTGAGGCATCGACCTGGGAGTCCGAATTTGATATGCGGAGCCGTTACGCTCATCTATTTCCTGACTACGGTACTTCTTTCTTTTGTCTGTTCGAGGACGAACGGTTGTTTTAGAGGTGGAGAATGTGATGACCCAAAGGGTTATCACCGTATTTCTCCCTTTATCTAAGCTTCTGAGGCCTTGGAAACCTCGCTTGTGGTTACCTCAATTTGCGTGTGCAGTCTGGGCGCAAAGCCGGAAAGTTTTTATGTTAAAATATGTGAATTATGTGAAAATTTGAATAATTTTAATATTAATATTGATATAGTTGACTTGGTCAACATTTCTGGTAAACAGACCCGGATCCGTGATTTGACGGTTCCGGAGGGTCCGTAGAAAAATATAGAATTCGGGCATGTGCCCGGAGTCGAAATTCGAGGTCCAGAACCCGAGTAAAAGAATTTTTCTGTTAAATTGTTTTCTGAAAATATTAAGGAAAAATGGGAATGAAAATGAGTTAAAAAATATAGGTATCGGACTCGTATTTTGGTTCCGACGCCCAGTACCAGTCTTAAATATGCGTTAAGCGCTTTCTGTGAAGTTTGGTTGAAAACGGACATCGTTTGATGTATTTCGGACTATGAGTTCCAAGTTTGAAAGTTTAAGAAGTTTGAAATGAAAATCATGAGTTTTGAGGCTCGATCCTATGTATATGATGTTATTTTGGCGATTTGATCGCACGAGTAAGTCTGTAGGATATTTTTGAGGTTGTGTGCATATTGGGTTTGGAGCCCCGAGGGCTCGGGTGAGTTTTTAGTAGGTCTCGAGAGGTCTTAGACTTAAAAGTATCAGATGTTGCAGGTCCAGGTGTTGCAGGCCCCCAGCGCGGCCGCGATCATTCCTCGCGGTCCGCACTGGAACATGCGCGACCGCGATGCATTTCTGCGCGACCCGCGTGGCCATGTTCAGAGGGGTCCTCAGCCTTGGTTTGACCAGCGCGGCCGCGCACCAAGTTCGTGCGGTCCGCGCTTGGAGATTCAGAGAAGGCCCCAGGTACGATTCCACCAGCGCGGCCGCGCACCAGAATCGTGCGGTCCACGCTGGGTAGGTTCAGAGAGCCGTTCCCCCCCCCCCTCCTTGGCACGGCCGCGGGACATTTTTTTGCGGTCCGCACCGGGCCTTCAGTGAAGTATATATAAATCCGAGATTTTCAGTCATTTTACACTTTTCAAAACCCAAAACATAAGAGGCGATTTTCCAAACGATTCTTCTTTTTCAAAACGATTGGTAAGTGATTTCTAACTTGTTTTCTTTACCCCTAATCATCTTTTGTCACGACCCCAATCCCGATCGTGATGGCGCCCAACACAATTTCTAGGCAAGCCCGACCATTTACACTCTCAACCCGAGCAT
>MU712224.1:0-39633 GCA_026770625.1 Nicotiana glauca | reverse complement strand
TGACAAATGACTCAAACAAAAGAGCTGTACCCCAAGCTCAACAGTACCATTACAACACAAAGCTGAGACCCCGTCACATCATAGAAATAGAGTACCTGAATCCTCCTCGAAAGGTCATAACTTCGCGTGGCCTGGCAACAACGCGCGATCCTATCCAAACACTGTTACACATGAAGCACCTCAAGTCACCATGCTCAAAATAGACAGCCACGCATAGATTGATGTCTGAAACCAAGCAATTCATCACACCCACGGTGAAGCAAGTGATATACACCATTCAATCCGGAAAGGACACAACCGATGCGCCATTCGCCGAGCAATACCCAATACGGACTTTCCTCATAAACCAGGAAGCAAGGCATACAAAGTAACATATGGAAAACTATTCTCAACATCACACTGTTACGGCGTACAACCCGATCCAGATAACATACCCTTGGTGGCATGCCACCGGATCCACACAAATATCTCACATAAGGAGATGTATATCGAGCCAAATTTGCTCATTGTAACAAAATACCGAGCATCGGTCGTAAGCATACTGAGTGCATAATGATATCTACTTATAGCGTTGTAAGCTACAAAACTCAAACACAATGAATCTCGATAGTACCGCACTATACGTGCCCACAGTCCGAAAATCATAACGCCTCACAACACAAAAAAATAACTCATAGATCTCTCCAGATCCCTAACAAGCTTAATAATGATAGATTCAACCTATCCCTCAATAGTACAACTTAGGGCCAACCAAGCTAACTCAAGCTAAACACGTATCTAATCAGCTTACCAACAAACTCATTACCAAGAAGCCCGAAGCTGCTTCTTCCACTACTACAACTCAGGCCGGAGCCGTACGATACGGTGCTCGTCACCAAATAAATACTGAAATCCATAGTCTCGCCCGATGACATGCCTGGCCACAAGGAACGCATCTGAAGGTTCCCTTAATATCGGAACCAAATCAATGGTAGAAACCCCTATACTCACATCCGTCACAAAGACCCAATTAAGGAAAACAATCCTTCCCAGCCATTCGCTGATTTTTGGAATACCAACCACTCTGCTATAACATAATCCGATGCACCTCGCCACGCAACCGGTGTCATTTTCTGACGTAGCCCATAGCACAATAGTCTAGAATAACCCACATTGCGACAACCAGTCTACAGCTCAACATCATATACACAATCTATTATACCAAGCAAAGAAAGGTCCACTCGGGTCTCCAAACCCCAATAGCTGCTAAACGGTACCAGTACGCGCTATCCACAACCACTACATAGCCTGAACATGAGAACTCCCAGCCTCTAGCTCCACATAGCACACAAATTACTATACATGATCCCAAATTCTGCAGTATAAATACATATTACACCTCGAGTACCCAGTCATTCTTCGAAGATATTCTAAAATTTTCCTGTGCCATCAAACACACTCAGATATCAGCAGTCGATTTAGCAAGAAAGTGCCGCAATACTACCGAAGTATCACCGTTCTAATCACATTACCCTTCTTTCGAGACATATACTCTCATCAAATCACTATGATTAGCAACATCATTTCCTTAGTCATATGAGGATCATGCACCCTAATCATCTGAAGATCGATTTTTAAATCACCTCCAACTGCTCGTGCTGCTTAAGAAATTAATGACTTTCCATTCCGAACTAATTCGAGCCTTACACACACAAATCCCAATCCTCCACAACATATCACATATACCATACCACACTCGAATAACATAAGAACTTTTATCTCCCTTCCGCGCCGCAGACATCGACGCACTCAACTAGTCAAGAACTTTCATTGACCCTATTTAGAAGAAAAATCATTACACATCTCATGCTTCACATAACCATAGGAAATATACTCATCTTCAAACCACAGTAAAACCCAACAAGAACATCTCTGCCAACTCCATTTGTACAAGCTAAACTGCCAGGACTGAATCCTTCTGTCTAAACCAAGCTAAGCAAGCTATCAGGACTCAAAAGTTTTGCTGCAGAATAACTGTAAAAGCTCATTACCTCGAACACATACGAAGAATTAATCATACCCTCACCATGCCGATTCGGTCTATTAACAAGTTATTCCGTCTATCAAATTCTCTTCTAATTCATCATCAACTTGATATTCTTCCTTGCTGTAGCATCACAATGCCTCAATCCAGGCCTACCACATGAGACTCGAACATAAGACCACACTGTCTAAGCCCCATAGGCCACCAAATACTCTCCCAATGCTTCCAAGAAATACCACGTTCCAGAATACTTTACTTGAAGAACTTCCTGCGAATCTGAAATTCGTTACCATTACTTTCCAAATACTGATACATAGAACCCCATAATTAACATAAAATACCACAAGTCTTGATCCTTTTCTAACGAAAACATAGTCTCCAACTACATACACAACCTTACGACACCTGATCATCACATGTAGAACCATTTTTTAGAGTCATTCACTATATTCAACTTGCATTTAGCCTGCTCAGCTAACAAAACCACCTGTGCCTCATTGGCACTCTGACACTGCAGGATACGACCTCATCTCAATACAAACAAGCATCTTCCTTCTCTATACACTGGGCATTCTTTACCAGCAACAGCTCAAGACATCCTATTATTTTCACATATCTACGAAGCATCGTATAACCTTTATCAAAATTTTCCTTCACATGTGCCATCCTCGGCTCAATTTCTGCAACCAGAACTGATCGGCCAGCATACCTCGAAATGGAACCAACATAGTTCCTACCCGTGCAATAAGCTAATCAATAGCAATATCCCCAACTTGGCTCGAAGCCATATATCACGACACACTCAACAACTCATAACATTTTTACTCTAATGATGCCACAATACCATAATGAGATTAAACTCAAATCATTTACAAGTTGTGAAAATACAGATCATCTAGTACTATAATCCTCTGCAAATCTCACCTTCATCCCCACATCAGCTGAGTCCACTATCTTAAGCGACCCAAATTCTCAGATTTCAACACATACCCTTCAATTACACATGAGATTTTCTAACATACACACAAGGATCATACCACTCAAGAACACTCCACAGGAGATAACCCACATGATTTGCCTCAATTTAGTATTTCAGCACACCTTCCACCATCATACATATGACACAACTATTTAGTCTTCCTGAGTCTGAACTCATACCACCATACGTGTTGCACTTTACTTACCAACTAGGAGACACGAAAATGTTCCTCACGCGCCCATAATCGGGCTACACATCAAATCACAATAGGAATCGAATCACTTAACAGTTCATCTATTAGCCATCAGACTTCTTGGTCACTACCAAGTCATATAGATACACCTCGCAATACTAATATACTCATCATATGGATATACAGCCGCCATTCCGGCTAAGAGGGACAATACCGAACATATAAGTTCAAAATATTTGCTCACACAATCAGCACCTCGGTGCTCAAGTCATAGGCAAAGATCCGGCCTCAAGTCCTCCAAACTGGCCCAACATCAAACTCATGGGATCACATCTCGCCCCTTGATCGGGGAATTACAAACCATCAAAGCGCATATAATACTGAGCGCTCATATGCGCATACAGACGTGAGGAAGGAATTTCAAAAGTTATATCTCAAGCTGAATCAAGTACGCACGATAAGAATTCCAAGAAAGTGAAGTTTTCCTAAAGGTTCTGCAACCTCTCGAGGTTAAATACAGACGTCTCCGTACCGATCCGCGAGACTCTACTAAACCTGCTCATGACTCGTGAGACCTAGTAACCTAGGCTTTGATACCAACTTGTCACGACCCAATTCCCAAACCCGATCGTGATGGCGCCTCTCGTGAAGACAAGGCCAGCCAATAGAACAACAATGCCTCATTTAACAGTTAATAAACATAAATGAATGAATAATATGACTTAATGGCATTAATAACTGATATTTACCACCCAACACAACCCGACCGGGGTGTCACAAGTCACGAGCATCTAAATAAGCCTGAACACAACTAAAGAGTCTGTAATTTACATAAATCAAATTTAAAATCAAAGAAGGGAAAATCAGGTGTCGCGGACGCTGGCGGTCACCTTACTCCGCTAGAATAGTGATACCTCCAATTAGCTCAAAACCCGCTACCGGGTGCACAATTCCTGCAACTGCACACGAGGTGCAGGGAGTAAAGTGAGTACTCCAACTCAGTAAGTAATAAGAGTAAATAATAACTGAGCGGTAAGAAAACACGTAAATCACTCCATCATGCTATATAGGACAGTAAGACCCTTGAGAAAACAGTAATTCCATGAAAATCCTTTAGAAAATATCTGACTCAGTTAAAAATCTCTTTTGAAAATATCCTTTTTCCCAACAGTCAAGCAATTGAATGCATATCAGATAGTGCAAGTTCGCACATAAGTCAGCCCCCCGGGCACAACACTCCATTACAAATAACACCAGGGTATCTGGTAACAGTGGAAGAAATAGCATGGATGCCAATGATATGAGAGTGTTGAATGTCATGCCACGTAGTACAAATAGGAACCAATGCATGAATGCAATGCAATGCACATGACTGCTGCGACACGCAGCCCGATCCATTTGGGTACCCACACTCACTGTGGGGGTTCAGACTCCGGAGGGGCTCCTACATCCCAAGCACAATATCAATATCACACCGCTGCGGCGTGCAGCCCGATCCATCCTCAGTCCAGAAATGCACATAGCCACTAGGGCAATATTCAAATAACAGTCCTCAATTGCGAACGTCAGTAAAATATTATTTAAGTTTTCAAATCTTAGAATGATGGCTGAGTTTGCAAAACAGTATTTAAAATCTTGGACCGAGATCAAATAATATGCAAAGTAATGCAAAAACAGTGATATCAATCCTTGACGGATTCAAATAATTGGCACGAAGCCCAAAATATGGCAATCAAGTAGGTTTCAGTCAATCACATAGTAAAATCAACAATCGGGATGGACCAAGTCACAATCCCCAACGGTGCTCTAACCCACGCTCATACCTGGCATGCCAGTCACCACAATACAGCACTATGATGTGCAAATCCGGGATTTCAAACCTTCATGATATCATTTATAAGTATTACTCACCTCGAACAGGTGAAATCTCTAGCCCGCGACGCCTTTTCCCCTCAAATGGGCCTCCACACGCGTCGAATCTAACCAAAATAAGAGCGAATACATTACAATATGCCAAGGGAACAATACCCAATCGAAAACAATCAAGAAATAGCAAAAATCTCGAAACTAGCAAAACCCGAGCCCCGGGCCCACTTCTCAAAAAATTACAAAACTTATATTGCCGGATTCCTCGTCTCACCACGAGTCCGTACATATCAAATTCACAAGAATCGGAGTCCATTTGACCCCTCAAATTACAAATTCTCATTCGAAAACCCAAGCCCTAGTTCTTCACTTTTTAACCAAATATTTATGAATTTAAATGTTGAAATTATAATTAGATGATGTTTCTAGGTCATGGGACTTACCTCCAATTGATTCCCAGTCAAAACCCTCTTCAATGGCTCCCAAAAAGCTCCCAAGATGCTCAACAATGGAGGAAAATAACCCCCAAGTCGCGGATGAAATGACATTTTAAAACCCTTCTGCCCAGGTCAATTTCCGCTTCTACGGTCAAATAACCGCACCTGCGGTTACCGCACACGCGACCAACTGACCGCTTATGCGGTCTGACTTAAAATCCACCGGACCGCTTTTGCGGTCAAGAACCGCTTCTTCGGTCGTCGCATTTGCGGATCCACGTCCGCTTTTACGGAAAACTCTGGTCCCTCAAGGACCGCTTTTGCGACCAATACGCCGTATCTGCGGAGCCGCTTATGCAGTCCCTTTTCTGCAGATGCGGAAACAACAGAACCAACAATACAAACCTGAAGCCAAACTCAAAACTTCTCGTTTTTAACACCCGATCTCACCCCGAGGCCCCCGAGACCTCAACTAAAAGCATAGACATGATCTAATACCCTATCCAAACTTGCTCGAATCATCAAAACTCTATCGTTAACATCAAAATCCTCAATTTTCATTAAATCAAAGCCTAAGTTTCTTAAAAACTCCCGAATTGCACATTCGATCAAAAAACCCAACCAAACGATGTCCGAATGACTTGAAAATTTACACGCATATCCAAAATCACCCAACGAAGTTACTGCAACTCTCGAAACTCCATTCCGACCCTCAGATCAAAATCTCACCTATCAACCGGAATTCGCCAAAATTTTAACTTCGCCAATTCAAGCCTAATTTTACATCGGCCCTCCAAAATCAATTCCGATCACGCTCCTAATTCACAAATTATCCCCCGAATCTAACCGAAATATCGGAAATCACATCCGTGCCCTCTAACTAAATAGTCAATATTCGGTTGACCTTTCCAACTTAAGCTTTCCTTAAAGAGACTAAGTGTCTCATTTCTTATCAAAACCAATCCAAGTCAACTCTAACACACCACATGCCGATAACGAAACATGAAGAAGCATAAAATGGAGGAAACGAAGCAACAACACATGAGACGACGGGTCGGGTCGTCACAGATTTTCTGTTAGTTGGTTACCGAATCAATAATTTTTAAAAACTGGGTATACGTTAAAAGGTGGTATAAAAATAGGGTACCGCTGCAATTCCCCCTTTCTAACCTACTCAGCCAACCAAATCAGGCCCAAACAAAATCCTCAATTTTAGCCCATACCCATAGAACCCTCTAGATCCTCAATCCTAGCCCTTTGAACTTGATCCAATGGCCTCATTTGCTTCTCACATAACAAGGAATATAAACCCTCTCATCCTCTGCTCCCTAACGTGCTTCTTCTTCTTTTGGCGAAAAAACACTCTCCTCCAACTGAAGCCAGCAAATGCTTCACCCTTTTATGGAAAGAAGCTCTGCCCCTCTTTATTGAAACCTGCAATGGCTACCCACCTCCCTAGACTCCAACGACATCTTGACCATGATGAAGATTCAAAATCCAAAAATTGCAATCTTCCGCTCAAAAAACCAAGAACCCTAGAAATCAACCTATGAATACTCGCCTTTGGAGTGATTTTCGACAGAGAGGTTGGACGCCCCCTTCTATCTCCCTTAACCCTTCACTATTTGGCTAACTATTCAAAGTTTATCTTCTTCCTTACTCTCTTAAAATATAGCTTTAAGTTTCTCTGTTTTTAACATCTATTTAGTCCATAGCCCTGTCAAAGCTTTCATTTTTTATTTGGTCCGCATTTGAGGATCTTCCGAAAGAGCTGGGAGCAGCCGACACTAGACACAAGAATCAGAAACATAATTTTATCACTCACAAATCTGATATTGTCGAAATTACTTGAGAGCTTCTTAAAAAACTTTTCTTTTCTGTCTAGGTGAACTTTAGCCGCAACAGAGATTTTGGAACTCATTCCAATCGAGGTTCGAATCTGCCCGTGATGAAAGAGTAGATCGAGATCAACGACCTAGTTCACTGCCCCACAACAGGTAAAATCCGACCCTATTTCGATATTTTTCCCCTGTTTAAGATATTGTGTTGTTTAGAAAAAGCATATCTTAAGTTTATTTGTTTATCTGTTATAATAAGATGTTTCAATGATTTTTTGTTGGTAAAGTGAAATGAGGAATTCATGCTTTATGACTCTAATATGCATATACTGTCGTGTTAAAATTTCATGACCAACTCATGTTACTAGCTATTATTATTCAATTGTAGTAGAAAACATCCCTTTTAGGATTTCGAGATTAGCATACCTTCTGTTTCCAAAGTATTTTTGAATTTGATTCTTGAAGTGAACCTTAGGTATAAACGCTGTAGTACAAACCATGTTATTAGGTAAAACTATGTCAGAAACTTTAGATATTCTTGTAACTCATGTATTGGAGATCTTTTATTTTACTTTACGTCTAATAATCGTGATAACAAGGAGAGTTGACTACTATCTTTCTTATGAATATGTGTTTGAGTTGAAGCTTAGTTCCATTGGATGATAGATGTCATGTTCATTAGGATTGTACTTTAGAAACTCTTAGCAGAACTTTTGCCTTTTGCATCGTGTTTAAGTCTAGTTTTGCAATTTCCTGGGATAAAATGATGTATTTGTATTTAACTAGTGAATTGAACATTCTCACGACCAACATAGGACTTAAGCTTTAGTTTAAATTTAAATACCTTACCTGTAGGTATTTAACATGTCACGACCCAAAATCCACTAAGGGTCGTGGTGGCGTCGGATACCTCTATCAGGCCAGCCAACTAAATTATCAATTAATTCCTTTTTTAATACTTTTGAAAATCTAAGGTTTTTTCTTCCATTTTTATAAATAAAAGTTCTCTACTTGAATTCAAATTTAAATAATAACAATAAGTACAAATCCGCTGTAAACCATCCCAGAAACCCAGTGTCACAAGTACATGAGAAACTACTGATAAGAGAAATAAAATACAATATTCGCCCGGAATGCAGTGGGCGGAAAGTAAATACAATACACTGGAACAGACTACCCTAGTTGCGGTCGCCTCAAATGATGCAGCTCACCTAGTCCCAGCGTCATCCATGCTGCTATGCCCAATAGACTGCTAGAGGTATATATATCCGTGCAATAAAAATGCACAGAATTGTAGTATGAGTACGTAATCAACGTGTACTCAGTAAGTATCCCGCCTAATCCAGAAGGAGTAGAGAGGAGATGGTCAACTCTGACATTCTCTAATAGTCCCATGGTTATTTATCCTTAATATACATATTAAATAGTGGATTTATATTTTTAGACATGATATTAATCCAGATAGAGGAAACAAGTAAACACATAATTCCTTCATAGGAAATTTTCAAGATTTCTTTTCATTATTAACAATATGATCTCGAGCCATAGTGAGGCATGTAAAAACTTAAATAAGTCCAGGCAGCAATATAAGCATGCGCAAATCATACCGAGGCGACGGCCCAATCCAACAGAAATAAATGTGCACTTGCCGAGGGTCGACAGCGCGCCTATAGATGCATCTATTAATCTGCCGAGGCGTTCGGCCCGTTCCAAAATAAACACACACAGACAGACAATCATTCAAGGAGTCAACATGGAGCAATTATTCAAGAAAGACCAATTCTCTTTAATAATTTTGAGAAAATGAAGCTTAAGTCTTTTTAGAATTCTATTTATTAGTTTAATGCGATCAATCACCCTGCTCGCGAATCATCCATGCAACGCAGGTACACGTAAGATACATGCTCAGATATTCAANCCATGCTTAAAGCCATATATAATTGATATATTTAACTCAAAAGTGATAGGGATAACTTACCTTAACATAGACGACGAAAATCTCCTCCTTGAAGCTCTCCAAAATTGCCCCAAGCTATGAGAAATATGAGAGAAATGGCCAATCCCCAACTTTAAATTAACCTTCTGCCTCCAGGGATTTTTGCTTCTGCGGAAATAATCCCGCTTCCGCGGTCCCGCTTTTGCGGAAAATATTCTGCTTCTACGGTCCCTGGGCTCTAGCCCATTTTCGCTTCTGCGATGCTTCGACCGAAGGTGCGGTACTGCTTCTGCGGCTGCTCGACCGCATCTGCGGTCCTCTCCATTTTTGGTCCCAACCGCTTCTGCGGTTAAATTCTCGCCTCCGCGGGGCCGCTTCTGCGGTCCCAAATCCGCAGAAGCGGAAATACCAGAAGCAGCAGCTCCAGCTCTTCCTCAAACTCCAAATAAGACCCGGTAGCCACCCGGAATCCACCCGAGGCCCTCGGGACCTCAAGCAATCATACCAACCACTCCCAAAATACATTACGGACGTGCTCGAGGCCTCAAATCATATCAAACAACGCTAAAATCATCAATCGACCCCCAATCCAAGCTTTATGAACTTTGAACTTTCCAACTTTTATTTCCAATGTTTAAACCTATCAAATCATGTCCGATTGACCTCAAATTTTGCACACAAGTCATATTTGACATTACGGGCCTACTTCAACTTTCGGAATCGGATTCCGACCCCGATATCAGAAAGTCAACCTCCGGTCAAACTTCTTAAAAACCTTCAAATTTCTATCTTTAGCCAATTGGCTTCAAAATGATCTACGGACCTCCGAATTCACTTCCGATCGCGCTTCCAACTCTAGAATCACCATACGGGGCTACTTACAGTCTCGGAATCCCAAACGGATATTGATAGCACTGAAATGCACTTCAAACCAAACTTATGAAATTTCTTCCAAAATTCTAACTTCCACAATAGGCGCCAAAATGCTCCCGAGTTATCCAAAACCCAATCCGGGCATACGCCCGAGTTTGAAATCGTCATACGAACCTGCTGGAACCTTCAGATCCTGATTCCGAGATCGTTTACTCAAAAATCCACTCCTAGTTCATTCTTTCAACTTTAAGCTTATCAAATGAGAATTTCCATTTAAATTTAACTCCGATCTTCCTGAATTTAAATTCCGACTATGCGGACAAGTCACAATACTTGAAATGAAGCTGCTCATGACCTCAGACTGCTGAACGACGCGCTAGGGCTCAAAACGACCTGTCGGATCGTTACATAACCTATTGTTTAAACCAAATTCAATTGGCGACCAACACATACTACTGTGCTTAAATTTGAAATGCTAGGACGCGTCATTTAGAGCCTCTATTTGTTCATAATTACTTGTTAAATTTAACTAATTGGTTTAAAGTTATAAAGTATGGCAGTAATCATCCCTGAGCTTAAACACCATGCGATCTATTTTCTTGTTTACTTTATATATTATTAGATTCAGTCCCACTCTAATCTCCTATTTCCTTCTTTATTTTACATGACACACCGGAGCGCCGAAGAGTTTCACTCGGAGACTCATCGACGCCGCTGCCACATGGGGTTTTGCATATCCACACGCACGTCCATCTTTACACCGTTGAAAGCGAGTCCTAAAATTATTCATTCTTCTGTTTGAGAGAAGAACATGCCTGTCGAGCAGATCCTCTCCTTTGTTTTGTTCTTACTTATGATTAGTGACTAACATTTTATCTGTGTGTGAATATCTCCTAAGTTTTGTTATACGATTATTTTATTTGTAGTTGTGCAGTCAATAACAATATTTTTAACCAGTGGTAATATATTGATTAGTAACTAGCACTCATATATCTTTAAGGATCTTAGTATACTCCTTTATCATATATAATACAACATCTAGACATAGGGAAATTAAGGATTTAGTTAGCTTGATGCAGGTTTGAAGTATTAGAATTGAACTCTTAAGGGTGCTTTAAATATTGAGTGTCGTTTCTTCTTTAGGCAACAACATTGGGTTTTCAACTATGGGATTATTTTCTTAATTGAATTTTTTTGTGCAACGATCCGACCGGTCGTTTTGGGCACTAGCACATCATTCAGGAGTCTGAGGCCATGAGCAGCTTCATTTCAGGTATAGTGACTTGTGCGCATTGTCGGAATTGAAATTCAGGAAGATCGGAGTTAAATTTGAATGAAAATTCTAATTTCAGAAGCCTTAAGTTAGGGAAAATGGCCAAGATTGGAATTTTGAGTAAACAACATCGGAATCGGGATCTGAAGGTTCCAGCAGGTTCGTATGATGATTTCGGACCTGCGCTTATGCCGGATTAGGTTTTGGATAATCCGGGAGCATTTTGGCGCCTATTGTGGAAGTTAGCATTTTGGAAGAAATTTCTTAAGTTTGACTTGAAGTGCATTTCAGTGTTATCAATGTCCGTTGAGATTTTGAGTCTAGGAATAGCTTCGTATGGCAATTCTGGAGTTGGGAGCGCAATCGGAAGTGAATTCGGAGGTCCGTAGGTCATTTTGAAGACATTTGGCTAAAGATAGAAATTTGGAGTTCTTGAGAAGTTTGACCGAGAGTTTGACTTTTTGTGTCGGGGTCAGATTCTGATTCCGAAAGTTGGAGTAGGTCCATAATGTCAAATATGACTTGTGTGCAAAATTTAAGGTCAATCAGACATGATTTGATAGGTTTAAACATCAGAAGTAGAAGTTGAAAAGTTCAAAGTTCATAAAGCTTGAATCGGAGTGAATTCGTGGTTTTAGCGTTGTTTGATATGATTTGAGGCCTTGGGCAAGTCTGTAACGTGTTTTGGGATTGGTTGGTAGGTTTGGTTGAGGTCCCGAGGGCCTCGGGCGGATTCTGCGTGGTTAACAGATCGAATTTGGAGTTGAGGAAAAGGTGAGGCAGCTGATATCTTGTATTTCCGCACCTACGAAGATTTGGCCGCAGGTGCTGAGCCGCAAAAGCGGCCAGGAAGACCGCAGATGCAGATTTTGGTGAGGGGAGCTAGGACCGCAAATCAGTCAGGGAGCCACAGATGCAGGACCGCACCTGTGAAAAAGGAAGCACAGAAGCGAAAACTGGGGTGGATCACAGAAGCAGCCTGGTGACCGCACCTGCGGAACCGCATAAGCGGTCCAGGGTCCGCAGGTGCGGAAATGACTAGAGCAGTGAGGTCTTAAAATTCGGGGTTGAGTTCATTTCAACCCCATTTTTCTTCCATTAGAGTCGATGGGGAGCATCTTTGAGGCGCCATTTTCGTCACTTGTCATGAGGTAAGTAATTTATGCTTGCTTTGAGTTAAATACAAGGTTTATACATAGATTTGGGCATGAAAATTGTAGAAAAACTTGGAGTTTGAGGGAAGACCTAGAAAATTAGTGTTCTTGAATTTTGACCACGATTTTGAGTATGGAAGTAAGAAAAAATCATATATTTGAGTTCGTGAGTTCATGAGTTCATGAGTAAACATTATCTTCGAGAAATTTCGGATTTTCGGGCACGTGGGCCCAAGGGCATTTTTGTTAACTTTTCGTTCGAGGTTAGGAATTGTTACAAACTGGTTTGTAAAGTTTAATTGAGCATATATTAATGGATTTGTATAATCAATGGCTAGTTTTGGAGCATTGTGCATTGGTGCAAGTCTTCGGAGGAATGTAGAATGCCGGTTATGAGTCTTTAGAGCAAGGTGAGTCTCCTTTCTAACCTTGTAATAGGGAATTGTCTCCATAGGTGAGATAATTGATTATGTGCTTCTATTTATAGGGGCTACATACACACGAGGTGACGAGAGTACGTGCGTAGCTACTATTATGCTATTGTTCGGGTAGTTAGGACCCAAAAATATGGTATACTTGAATTATTTATGAACCCATCGGTAGCTTGAATTGCTTAAATCACATTGAATTAGTAAGGGATTACTAAAAGGATTAAACTTCATTTCTTAAAAATTGTTAAAGGAGAATTGGTTTTATTTGGATAAATATTCCCCGCTAAAATTCTAATTGGCTATTTGAGCGTGTGTATTATATGTACCTGCATCGCATGGATAATTCGCGAGCAGGATGATTGTGTATCTTATGTGTACCTGCGTCGCATGGATGATTCGCGAGTAGGGTGATTATTTATTTTATTTTGACCGCATCGCATGGATGATTCGTGAGCGGGGTAATAGATGCATCTATGGTTCGTGTCGTTCGAACCTCGACAGTGCACAGTTTACATTTCTATTGGATCGGGCCATCGCCTCGGTGTGATTTGCGCATGTTATTTGTCTCTTGAGAATTTTAAACGTGAAATTTGCCCTTCATGGCTTGATATAAATTGATAAGATAATAAAAAGTAAATTTGAAAATCCTTGATTATTTGTTAAAGGTGTTTACCGATTTTTCCGCCTTGCGAGATAGAACTGCTATAAAATCCATGTTTTCCCACATTTTTATTACACTATCATTGGACCTCTAGTAAGTATCGAAGTTGAACATCTCATCTCTACTTCTTCGAGATTAGACGAGATACTTATTGAGTACACGTTGCTTACGTACTCATACTACACTTTTGTGCATTTTTGTTGCACAGGTATATGTACCTCTAGTAGCCTACTGGGCGTAGCAGCGCGGATGATTCTGGGACTTGGTAAGTTGCATTATTCGAGGCGACCCGCAGCTAGTGTAGTCCCTTTCAGCACTTTGTATTTATTTCCTATCCACTGTATTTTAGACAGAGGTTGTATTTTATTTGCCCTATCAGTAGATGCTCAAGCACTTGTGACACCAGGTTCTGGGAGGATTTTGGATTATTAAGTATTAAGTCCTTTATTGACTTTAAGTTCATTTTTTTTGTAAAATCTTTATTGTTTAACATTCTTCGTATAAGAAAAATGTTTTCCGCAAGTACCAAAACTGGAAATTTAATTATGCATTCTTGTTTGGCTTGCCTGACAGCGATGTCCGGCGCCACCACGACCCTTATTGGATTTTGGGTCGTGACAACATGGTATCAGAGCGCTAGGTTCCCGTCGGTCTCACGAGTCATGAGCAAGTCTAGTAGAGTCTTGCGGATCGGTACGAAGACGTCTATACTTATCCTCGGGAGGCTACAGGGCTGTTAGGAGTACTTCCCTTATTGATTTCCTTATCGTCCGGTTCAATTCCTTTGAGTCTTATGCCTTTGATTTCTTCCTACTCAATCTTACACGAGCGCTTGTTATAAATCAAAAATTGATTTCCTTATCGTCCGGTTCAATTCCTTTGAGTCTTATGCCTTTGATTTCTTCCTACTCAATCTTACACGAGCGCTTGTTATAAATCGAAAATTGAAGGATTGTAATGGCACTAGAAATGTGGTGGGATGATTCTCCCGGTATAGTTGATTGGACTATTATAGCCGCCTTATGGAAGGACATTCTAGTGTTCAGCTCAATAACAGAACTTCTAAGAGCCTTGAGGCTTGGCATAGGTTGTCGCGATGCTTATGAGCGATTATTTCGCATTATTGGCGTGATGCTAGGATGTTTGCCCACGCGTCGGGGCAGTGAATGGCTTGAATTGAAGATTACTAAGTGCATAATCAAGAGATTTAGTATTTTATTCCCGGGAGGGGAAAGACAATTGAACTAGGAATGGTCAGATGTGGATTGGTGGAAGTAATGAAACGTGGTAATTTCAAGCGTGGTGAAGTTCTCCTCTATATTGGGGTGCTATTGTCCTAATTGGTCGTATTAAGTTTATCGGTGTTATGATCCTCTACAACTTGCCCTTGGGGCAAGATATTGTAAAATAGTATCAGAGATACAATCATCAGGCATCACAGGATGCGGTGGTTTAGGATTGAATCAGTATTTCAAATGTAGACGGTTCGAGAAAGATGACCTTCGAAAAAGTTTAAAGTTAGTAACAAATTATGGATTCAAGTTCTAGGAAGATACATTTTATTAAGGCAACAACTGAGCAGCAAAAGATGAGGAAACATTTAGGGAGTGTTAGGCGGAGTTTTGAACTTCTAAAGGGCCAGGTATAAGAAGCGTAGGTCGCGCAGTTTATTAAAGGAGCGAGTTTGCCCAAAGTGAGAGAGTGGCGGAGCTATATAGGGCTTAGTAGTAGGATGACTACGCGCCTAATGATAGTTTGGAATGATCTGGGATTTTAGCGACGGGCAATTGAAGTCTGCAGGTTTAATTCGAAGCATGGGTTGTTATGTTGCAGGAGATTTGGTGTGACGGAAAGGAGCTGCTTGAAATGAAGAAGGATGCAGCATAACTCGGAAATTGAAAGGAGTTTCCGAATATTTAATTGATGTCCACAAGGGGTAAATGGACTGGTACAACTAGAGAGTGAGCTTGGACTCAGGATGGGTTATTGATGTCGTAGTAATTGTACCATGTGCAGCAGTGTGGGAAGATGCCGGGGAGAGCCTTCTATAGGTGGTTACCCAAGTGAGCAGGTTAGCAGTCGCGTGGTTGGCGAGGCTTCTGCGAAGAATTTTATTGGTTATGTAGCAAAGAGATCGGTCGTGCAAAAGCAGTGGGTGAATCGGAGTATAAAAGAATAGGGCTTTGAGGAAGGAATCCGAGAATTTATGAGGTTGATCGCGCAGGGTTATGGCGATGAAAGCTAGAGAATCTTGGCGAATTCCAGAGTTGTGGAATAATGGCTTCAAGCTAAGTGGGAGAGTCCCACCGCTTATGATTGGGTTGCATGGTTAAATTCTTGCGAGATTTCTGGTTATTAGCATATCGATGGGCTATTTCAGCCACGGGGAAAGACCATAAGTGGTAATCTGAGCAAAGGAATTATTAAAGGTGGACTATCGTTGGCCTTATTGGCCCCTGTTCAGACATGGGGAAAGATGCAGGATTTTGCTTTGTATAGATGCGAGTTCCAAGGGAAGTGATTCGGCGGGTTCTTCGCCAAGGAGGTATTCATGTGATGGAAGACTCATGGAGTTGAATATATTCGGGGCCAAGTCAAAGCGGGTGGCTCTCAGCAACGGTCCTAATGGGATTAAAAAGGAGTATAGTGTGGCGCCTAATAATTTTGAGCCTATAGGTACGGTTGAGAACCAAGCTTGGTAGCAACTTATGAGAAGGTGCCCAGAATGTTCTAGGATATGTTAACTTGTAGTATAACATTTGAGAGATATGAATCAGTTCGTGGGATTGAGACAACACGGTCTCGTGATTCAAGGTCACTCGAGATTAGTACAGGTGGAGTATGTTATGTGTTGGATGGAATTAGTATTATTTCTAAGGTAATTGGGTTGGATCGAAAGAAGATAGATTGGTTAGCCATAATTTAGTTGGCATATTGGCGGTAGAGATCAGCTCTTTCAGCGTGATTAAGTTATGCAAGTGATCTGTGGCGGTGCATACGAGGCTTGTCAACCACTGTAATTGATGTTATTCAGAAGCATTCTTCTATTATAGCTGGTTAAGTGGAAGCGGATTCTGGAAGGGCTATGGTGGCTTGGACCACTACTTAGAGATTTGCATATCCTACGATTATGGGAATTTACCTGTGTTTCTATGATTCTCCTGAAGTGAGTTAAGTGAAAAGTTCTTATATGATGAAGTGTTAAAATATTAATGATTTCGGAGTTACGATGAAAATCGTGTTCTATCACATGTTAGCACGTTGGGTGCAGTGAGTAGCATGGAAATTCGAAGTGAGGATCGAGGTTGCAGTTTACTGTTGGTAAGGATGTCACGAGCTTGGATGAGCAAGAAAATGGTGGAGTGCTTAAAGTAAATTGGTATTATATTCAGCGTCACCTGATATCGATCTGTTATGAAAGAGGCTTTGCATCCTGGTTAAGGATTCTTGATCGCTTTTCAGCGTTAGTGCGGCCGATGGTTTAGATGTGCGGACCCATTATTTATTTCGGAAGATTGTGGGAGCGTGTCCCACGGGAAGATTGAGTAAGTGTGACATGTAGTCACTTGATTGACTAAAGATTTAAACCAAGTGTGAGGATTGTGGTAACATCATTAATTTGAGAATTTAGGCCTGGAGGGCACTTTGTTTATTGGGTTATGAACTAAAGAGGTTGATTCGGTTATGATGATTGTTCTTATGTGTTATGAGGAAAGGGGAGTTACTATGGACTTTTGAAAGGTTATTAGCCTAGTTGGTGCAATAAGAAATCGGCTTGAGATTAGTGGGTTGATTTAAATGGGATCAGGGCTTTATATAAGGCCAATTGTGTTTGTCTTAGTGAGCGTTCCTTATGGAAGAAATAGCCGGGGTGTTATTTTGTCGTCAGCTATTCCAGGTAATGATGTATTGCATCGTATGAGTTGTGAGACAGCTTGGTAAATTTCTTGTGTGTTGAGGTTCCGTGTGGTGATGATGCTATATGAGCAGAATGGCTCTTGAGATTTAGATCTTGTATCACACCTCAGTTGTGCCTGAGTTTGTAGATTATATCGTTTTATGTCTCCCCAGTGAATGGTATTATACACTTAGTGTGTTTATGACCGATATCCGATATTTCATTGTAATGAGCAATTTAGCTTGACATACATCTCCTTATGTGAGGTGTGGATCGGGTGGCACGCCGCCATGGGTACGTTATTTGGATCGGGTTGCACGCCGCAGCAGTGTGATGTTCAGTACAGTTCCCCTAATTGCCTTTATGTGTTTTGTTTCCCATTTTCCGAGGGAAACTCGTTCTAGCTGTGAGCCCACGTCATATGTATGATTCACGAGCGGGGTGTCTGTTTAGCATGTTGCCAGTGTCGCATGTATGATTCACGAGCGGGGTAATTAGATCTCCTTTTAGAGTTCGTTTCCTTTTGTATCACATTCTAATTGGTGGCCTATTGGCATATTGTGGCATCATATGAGACTTTTGATTGTGTCTGGGGTGGCTTATTGCCTGAGCAGTTCGTACTGGGTGAGACGAGATTTTTGGATTTAGGATCAGTAAATCTGAGTATCTGAAGTATATTATGGAAATAAGGCCATTATTTGGTCCTGAATGAGGTGATGGTTTTGTCAGGGGTATAGACCTAATGATTGTTGACTCGATAGTTGGTTATAAATTTTGGCATATCTCTTCCGTCGTGGTGTTATTGTAAGAATTAGAGTAAAACCTATGTAGGTCATGAGGTGCAATGGGAGCCTCAGATTCGTGGAATTTCGATTTATTGATCTGAAAAAGTTATGGTGATCCTATGAGTAAAGTGGTGCAAGTTGTGGATTCAGCAAAGTTATGCAGTCACATCTGGGTTCAGCGTGTAGTTATTGATATGATGAGCGCATGTTGGAAATAGGCCTAGCATTGAGTTGCGTATGTTGGAATTGGGCCTTAAGGCGTATCTACTTGAGTAACAGAGAATATCTTCGAAATTTATCGAGCTAATATGCTCATCTGAGTTGTGATAGCACGGGAAGGTGCATGAGAAGTTAAACAGTGATTCAGACCACTCTAGTGTAGTTCCCAGCACGTTTGAGGACGAATGTATGTTTAACTAGGAGAGAATGTAACGACCCGTCCGGTCATTTTGGGAACTAGCACATTATTTAGCAGTTTGAGGCCATGAGCAGCTTCATTTCAGGTATATTGACTTATGCATATTGTCCGAATTGAAATTCAGGAAGATCAGAGTTAAATTTGAATGAAAATTCTCATTTCAG
Organism: Nicotiana glauca; assembly: GCA_026770625.1. Classification (NCBI taxonomy): domain Eukaryota; kingdom Viridiplantae; phylum Streptophyta; class Magnoliopsida; order Solanales; family Solanaceae; genus Nicotiana; species Nicotiana glauca. Next base: position 20,704 of record MU712224.1, on the reverse strand, counting down.
AAGCCTTAAGTTGGGGAAAATAACTAAGATTGGAGTTTTGAGTAAACAATCTCAGAATCGGGATCTGAAGGTTCCAGCAGGTTCGTGATGATTTCAGACTTGGGAGTATGCCAGATTAGGTTTTGGATAACCAGGGAGCGTTTTGGCGCCTATTGTGGAAGTTAGCATTTTGGAAGAAATTCCTTAACTTGAAGTGCATTTCAATGTTATCAATGTCCGTTAGGATTCCGAGTCTGGGAATAGCTCCGTATGGTGATTCTGGAGTTGGGAGCACGATCGAAAGTGAATTCGGAGGTCCGTAGGTCATTTTGAAGCCATTTGGCTAAAGATAGAAATTTGAAGGTTCTTGAGAAGTTTGACCGAGAGTTTGACTTTTCGATATCGGGGTCGGATTCCGATTCCGGAAGTTGGATTAGGTCCGTAATGTCAAATATGACTTGTGTGCAAAATTTAAGGTCAATCGGACATGATTTGATAGGTTTAAACATCGGAAGTAGAAGTTGGAAAGTTCAAAGTTCATAAAGCTTGAATCAGAGTAAATTCGTGGTTTTAGCGTTGTTTGATATGATTTGAGGCCTCGGGCAAGTTCGTAACGTGTTTTGGGATTGGTTAGTAGGTTTGGTAGAGGTTCCGGGGGCCTCAGGTGGATTCCGGTTGGTTAACGGATCGAATTTGGAGTTGAGGAAAAGCTAAGGCAATTAATATCTGGTATTTCCGCACCTTCGAAGATTTGGCCACAGGTGCGGAGCCGCAGAAGTGGCCAGGAAGACCGTAAATGCTGATTTTGGTGAGGGGAGCTGGGACCGCAGATACGGTCAGGGAGCCGCAGATGCGGGACCGCACTTGCGGAAAAGGAAGCGCAGAAGCTGAAACTGTGGTGCCAAGGGTGGATCGCAAAAGCGGCCTGGTAACCGCACCTGCGGAACGGCAGAAGCGGTCCAGGGTCCGCAGATGCGGAAATGACTAGAGCAGTGAGGTCTTTTAAATTAGGGGTTGAGTTCATTTCAACCCTATTTTTCTTCCATTAGAGTCGATGGGGAGCAACTCTGAGGCACCATTTACGTCACTTGTCATGAGGTAAGTAATTTATGCTAGCTTTGAGTTAAATACAAGGTTTATACATAGATTTGGGCATGAAAATTGTAGAAAAACTTGGGGTTTGAGGGAAGACCTAAAAAATTAGTGTTCTTGAATTTTGACCACGATTTTGAGTATGGAAGTAAGAGAAAATCATATATTTGAGTTCGTGAGTTCATGGGTTGTCACGACCCGGATTTCCCACCCTTGGGAGTCGTGATGACGCCTACTAATAAGAGCTAGGCAAGCCAATTGTCAATTACCTATTTTAGCGAACATCGATAACATTAACAATAATGAAGCATTTAACAATAAAGCGGAAGTCTCAAATAAAATATACTAAAAGAAATGCGGAAGTTTAGCAATCCTCTACCCAAGACTGGTGTCACAGTACTCACGAACGCCTAGAGAATACTAAATACAAGGTTTGAATGAAACATAAAACTATCTGCTACGATACAATGATAACAAACTGAAAAAAATAGAAAGGACTCCGGGCCTGCGGACGTTAGCAAGGCTACCTCGAATGTCCCTAGATTGGAAGCTCGCTCCGAGAATGCTACTGCTACTCAAATGCTGCTCCAACACCTAGATCTGTGCAAAAAGATGCACAGAGTGTAGCATCAACAAAACCGACACCATGTGCTGGTAAGTGCCTGGCCTAACCCCGGCGAAGTAGTGACGAGGCTAGACCGGACCACCAAACAAACCTGTGCAGTTCAAATATATATATACGCAATGGGAGAGAATACAGAAATTTAACAAGTCAAGAGGGATGAGAGCATGCTGTAGGGGCTGTAGCAGTTTAGAATACAAGGTAAATAAATAAGGAATGAAACGGTACAACTACAAAGTCAACGAGAGTAATAAACCAAACATGGCACGGAATGTCCCTTCGTGCATTAATAATCAAAACGTGGCACGGAATGATCCTTCGTGCAAATATAATCAAAACATGGCACAGAATGTTCCTTCGTGCAATAGTAATCAAACATGGCATGGAATGTTCCTTCGTTCATTAATAATCAAGTCATGGCACGGAATGTCCCTTCGTGCATTAATAATCAAAACGTGGCACAGAATGATCCTTCGTTCAAATATAATCAAAACATGTCACGGAATGTTCCTTCGTGCAATAGTAATCAAACATGGCACGGAATGTTCCTTCGTGCATTAATAATCAAGGCATGGCACGGAATGTCCCTTCGTGCATTAATAATCAAACAGTGGCACGGAATGATCCTTCGTGCAAATATAATCAAAATATGGCACAGAATGTTCCTTCGTGCAATAGTAATCAAACATGGCACGGAATGTTTCTTCGTGCATTAATAATCGAGGCATGGCATGAAATGTCCTTTCATGCATTAATAATCAAAACATCGCACGGAATATTCCTTCGTGTATAATATAATCAAAACATGGCACGGAATGTTCCTTCGTGCATAATATAATCAAAACATGGCATGGAATGTTACTTCGTGCATAATAATCAAACATGGCACGGAATGTTCCTTCGTGCATAATAATCAAACAATCGTGCACGACATCACCCATCGTGCTTTATCACTCAACCTCATCCAAACAGCAATCACAAACAATGGGGGCGAGGGGATAGACAAAAGTAATAGATATCCCGGCAAGGGAAAACACAAGTAAAAAGTCAAATCCATGCAAGGGAACAATAACAATAACTTTCACATCCCGGCGAGGGAGACAATCAATATACGTAAACAACCAAGCAAGGGAATAACCACAACTCTTTCTCTTTCTTTCATTTCTTACTCAATAGTTACTTTATCATTCGATCCAATGCTCCAAAGAGTTTAAAAATCATAAATTCCTTCCCATACTCTTCACATTATATAGGGTTCACCAATTTAACAAGGAGGAGTCACGACAAAACCAGAATAAGCACAATAAGGACTCACTGTCATGCTAGACACCGGTGTATAGATACTCGTCACCATGCCTATACACCGTACTCAACATTTAGCAATTACCAAATAATATTCTAATCCTATTCCCTCAAGCGAAAGTTAGATCAAACACTTACCTCAAAGGCTCCAAAAATCAACTTAAGCCTCTAGTGTAGCTTTACCCCTTGAATTCGGCTCCAACTTGGTCAAATCTATGAAATCATGACCTTAAAATATTAATAATAGCTAAACAAACTAAAACCAATGCCTAAATATGAATTTCCAAGCTTTCTTCAAAAAATGCCCCCGGGGCCTGCTTGGTCAAGACACGAGGTTCGGATCGAAATCAAATCCCCTACCTGAGCCCGAATATACAATTTGTTTTTAAGTTCGACCCCAAAATGAGGTCTAAATCAAAGAAAATCGAAAAGCCCTAATTCTACCCTTATTCCCCAATTTCTACCCTAAATTACATGATTTATGCCTAGGATTTCAATAGATGTTGAAGGAAGTGAAAGGAAACGAGTAAAGGATTACTAACCCAAGGAGTTTTGGTGAAGAATCACTTCAAAAGTCGCCCCAAGAGGTGTGGAGAAGAAGGAGTTATGAAATTTGAAGTAGGTCCCAAAATGGTTTTGTTTTTATGAATTAAAAATCGCTGGATGAAAATTACCCTACGCGTTCGCGACAGTAGGGTCGCGTTCGCGAAGGGCACAAGTTGACAACCATCGTGTTCGCGAGTGGAGAAGTGCGGATGCGAAGAGGAAAAATACTAGGGTCCAAAGTTTGGCCTACGCGAACGCGTGAGGCCTTATGCGAACGCGCTGAAGGGGACCATAGACCTACGCGAACGCGATAACAGTTACGCGAACACGAAGGAGGAGAATCTAAGGCATCGCGAACGCTCGATAGAGGGCGCGAACGCGAAGAAGAAAATGCCTGGGCACCTATTGCAGAATTTCTGCAACTTTTTCTAAGTTCTAAAACTTCCCGGAACACCTCCGAAACACTCCCGAGCCATCGGGTCTCTTAACCAAACATACACACGAACTCGACAACACCCTACGAACTTCATCGTGCGATCAAATCGCCAAAATAACATTAAAATCAATGAATCAAACCTCAAAATCATCATTTTCATTTCAAATTTCTTAAACTTCTAACTTTAGATAATCCGAAACACGTCAAACGATGTCCGATTTCGACCAAACTTTACAGGAAGCGCTGAACACATATTTAAGACTTGTACCGGGTGTCGGAACCAAAATACGAGCCCGATACCATAGTCTTTTATTCAATTTTCATTTCTATTTTCCTTAATAATTTCAGAAAAATAATTTAACAGAAAAATTCTTTTACTCGGGTTCTAGACCTCGGATTTTGACTCCGGGCACATGCCTGAGTCCTATATTTTTCTACGGACCCTCCGAGACTGTCACATCACGAGTTTGGGTCCATTTACCCAAAATGTTTACCAAAGTCAACTTTAATCATATTAACATAAAAATTCTTCAAATTTTTCACAGAATGCACACATTTCAACATAAAAGCTTTCTGGCTACGCGCCCGGACTGTGTACGCCAATCGAGGCAAATAAAAGTGAGGTTTTTAAGGCCTCGGGAGCACGGAACAAATGAGGAAACAGGTGATGACCCTTTGGGTCATCACATCCTCCATCTCTTAAACAATCGTTTGTCATCCTCCATCTCTTAAACAATCGTTCGTCCTCGAACGGACAAAAGAAAGAAGTACCTGAGTCGGGAAATAGATGAGGATAACGGCTCTGCATATCAGACTCGGACTCCCAGGTTGATGCCTCAGGAGGCTAACCTCTCCACTAGACATGCACTGAAGGAAAACTCTTCTACCTTAACTGTCGAACCTGCCGGTCTAGGATAGCTACCGGCTCCTTCTCGTAAGACAGATCCTTGTCCAATTGGACAGTGCTAAAATCTAACACGTGGGTAGGATCGCCGTAATACCTCCGTAGCATAGACACATGAAACACTAGATGCACGGCTGACAAGCTAGGTGGCAAGGCAAGTCTATAAGCCACCTTTACCACACTATCAAGGATCTCAAATGGGTCAATGAACCTAGGGCTAAGCTTGCCCTTCTTCCCGAATCTCATCACGCCCTTCATAGGCGATACAAAAAGCAATACTCGCTCACTAACCATGAAAGGTACATCTCGAACCTTGCAATCCGCATAACTCTTTTGGCCCGACTGAGCTGAACAAAGCCTGTCCTGAATGATCTTGACCTTATCCAAGGCCTCCTAAACTAAATCTATACCCAATAACCGAGCCTCTCCCGGCTCAAACCATCAACTGGAGACCAACATCGCCTACCATACAACGCCTTATATGGAGCCATCTGAATGATGGACTGGTAGTTGTTGTTGCAGGCGAACTCTGCTAAAGGCAAAAACTGGTCCCACGAGCCTCCAAAATCAATGACATAGGCTCGAAGCATATCCTCCAATATCTGAATAGTCCTCTCAGACTGGCCGTCCGTCTGAGGATGGAATGCTGTGCTCAACTGAACCTGGGTGCCTAACTCCTGCTGAACTGCTCTCCAGAAGCACGAGGTAAACTGCGTACCCCGGTCCGAAATGATAGATGCCAGCACCCCATGAAGGCGAATGATCTCTCGGATGTAGATCTCAGCTAACTTCTCCGATGAATAGGTGGCTACAACAGGAATAAAATGCGCTGACTTGGTCAACCTATCGCTAATGACCCAAATAGCATCAAACTTCTTCCGAGTCATCGGAAGTCCAGTAACGAAATCCATGGTAATCCTCTCCCACTTCCACTCGGGAAGCTCAATCCTCTGAAACAAACCACCAGGCCTATGATGCTCACTTGACCTGCTCACAGTTCAAACACCAAGCCACATATGCAACAATATCTTTCTTCATCCTACGCCACCAATAATGTTGCCGCAAGTCCTGATACATCTTCACGACACCCGGGTGAATAGAATACCGCAAACTATGGGCCTCCGCTAAGATCAACTCTTGAATCCCATCGATATTGGGCACACAAACTCGCCCCTGCAATCTCAAAACACCATCATCATCTAAAGTCACCTTCGTGGCACCTCCACACTGCACCGTGTCTCTCAGGACACACAAATGAGGATCATCAAACTGCCAATCACGGATACGCTCCAATAATGAAGAACGAGCGACCGTGTAAGCTAACACTCTGCTAGGCTCAGAAATGTCCAACCTTACAAATCGATTGGCCAAGGCTTGAATATCCAAGGCAAGTGGCCTCTGGCTGACCGGAACATAAGCAAGACTACCCATGCTGGCGGACTTCTTACTCAATGCATCGTCCACCACATTGGTTCTCTCCGAGTGGTACAAAATAGTAACATCATAATCCTTCAATAGCTCCAACCACGTCCGCTACCTCAAGTTCAACTCCTTCTACTTGAACAAGTATTGCAGACTTTTGTGATCAGTGTACACCTCACACGTCACACCATTTATGTAATGCCTCCAAATCTTCAAATCATGAACAATGGCTGCGAACTCTAGATCATGAACCAGGTAATTCTTCTCATGGATCTTCAATTGCCTCGAAGCATAGGCAATGACTCTACCACCCTGCATCAATACCGCACCAAGCCCAATACGGGAAGCATCACAATAAACTGTATAAGGCCCTAAACCCGTGGGCAAAACCAATACCAGTGCCGTAGTCAGAGATGTCTTGAGCTTCTAAACGCTCTCCTCACACTCGTCTAACCATCTGAACTGGGCACCCTTCTGGTTCAATCTGGTCATCGGGGCTGCTATAGATGAAAACCCCTCCACAAACAGACAGTGGTAACCTGCTAGCCCGAAGAAACTCCGAATCTCAATCGCTGAAGCTGGTCGAGGCCAATTCTTGACTGCCTCAATCTTTTTTGGATCCACCTGAATACCCTCTGCTAATACAACGTGACCCAGAAATGCAACCGAACTCAACAAGAACTCACAGTTTGAGAACTTGGCATATAACTGACTATCCTTCAAAGTTTGAAGAACCACTCTGAGGTGCTGCTCGTGCTCCTCCTAGCTGCGGGAGTAAACTAGAATATCATCAATAAAGACTATCACGAACAAGTCTAGATAAGGCCTGAACACTCGGTTCATCAACTCCATAAAAGGGGCATTGGTCAACCCAAATAACATGACCAAAAACTCATAATGCCCATGCTGAGTGCGGAATACTGACCTAGGGACATGGGATGCCCTAATGCTCAACTGATGGTAGCCAGATCTCAAGTCTATCTTTGAAAACACCGTTGTGCCCTGAAGTTGGTCAAACAATCATCAATCCTTGGCAGTGGATACTTTTTATTAACCGTCACTTTGTCTAATTACCGGTAATCAATGCACATCATCATCGATCCATCCTTTTTCTTCACAACTAACACCGGCGCACCCCAAGGAGAAACGCTAGGCCTGATAAAACCCTTCTCTAGTAAATCTTGCAACTGGTCCTTTAACTTCTTCAACTCTGGCGGGGCCATACGATACGGCGGGATAGAAATGGGCCGCGTGCCTGGGGCTAGATCAATACAAAAATCAATATCCCTGTCGGGCGGCATACCTAGCAGGTCAGAAGGAAAAACCTCGGGGAACTCTTGAACAATAGGAACAAAATCAATAGAAGGAACCTCTGTGCTGGAATTGCGAACATACGCCAGATAAGCTAAACACCCGTCCTCGACCATGCGTCGAGCCTTAACATATGAAATAACACTGCGGGTTGCATGAACTGAGGTCCCTCTCCACTCCAATCGGGGAAAATCTAGCAAAGCCAAGGTCACTGTCTTGACTTGACAATCCAAGATAGCATGATACGGGGACAACCAATTCACCCCTGATATGACATCGAAATCCACCATGTCTAAGACCAATAAATCAACACGGGTCTCAATACCCTCAAACACTACCACACAGGAACGATGAACTCGGTCGACCACTATAGAATCACCCACCGGTGTAGATACATAAACAGAAATACCCAAGGCATCACTAGGCATAACCAGGTGGGGTGCAAAATAGGACGACACATACGAATACATAGACCAAGGGTTAAATAACACTAAAGTATCTCTAATACAAATCAGAATGGTACCTGTAAGCTCTGCACCTGAAGACTCATCCTCTGGCCTACCTCTGGCGACCTGAACTCCACCTCTAAGACCTCTACCTCCACTTCTAACACCTCCGCCATTGCCTCTAGCTAGCTGGGCAGGCTGTGGAACCTCCAGTGCCTAAATCATAGCACGAGAACTCTAATGCTGGAAGCTGTCATAAACTCGAGGGCAAAATCTGACAATGTGCCCCGGATCACCACAAGCACGGCAAGACCTCGTTTGCTGCGGCTGAGCACCCCTCAACCTCGGGCAAACCCTCTTGTTGTGACCATACTCACCACACTCATAACACCTACACGAACGCTGCAGTTGAGGGAACTGAGGCTGACCCTGTCAGCCTAAATGACCACCTAAAGTACCATGAGTGACCTGGGGAGCTGACTGAAAAGGCCTGGGAGGATTTCCTCTAACATAAGAATCTCTACCTCCTGACGAGGTACCACTATATCTTCCTACATGACGGGGCCTCTTATCCGACCTATGACCGTCTCGCTGTGGCATGACCATCTTAACTCTACGGCCCACATTGGCCGCCTCCTGAAAAGTGATCTCGCTCCCGGCCTGAGCCACTGTACCCGACTGATATGCCACTGCTGGATGAACTCTTGGAAACAAACTCGCTCGAATGACACTCTCCGTGAAGCCTACCAATCGGACTAGAGCGTTCTGAAGAATTGCGATGGCAATGAACTCCTCTGGGACCTGAGCTGGGCCCACCGGGATAGCTGGCGCTGGCACCCCCTCCTCCAAATCAACCTGAGGCTCCGCCACTAGAGCTGCTGCTGGGGGCTCGGACTGGTGCGCGGTAGAAGAGGAAGTAGTGTTATCGCCATCTGCGGAGGAACATAATAGAAATTCAATCGGTACTTGAGAAATAGAACAACACGAAAAGAAAGAACAAATGTGAAAATTTCCTAACTCTGTAGCCTCTGGAAGATAAATACAGACGTCTCCGTACTGATCCCTCAGACTCTACGAGTTTGTCCATGAGTTGTGAGACCTATGTAATCTAGTGCTCTAATACCAGCTTGACACAACCCGAATTTCCCACCCTTAGGAGTCGTGATGGCGCCTACTAATAGGAGCTAGGCAAGCCAATTGTCAATTACCTCTTTTAGCGAACATCGACAATATAAACAATAATGAAGCATTTAACAATAAAGCGGAAGTCTCAAATAAAATTTACTAAAAGAAATGCGGAAGTTTAGCAATCCTCTACCCAAGACTGGTTTCACAGTACTCACGAACGTCAAGAGAATACTAAATACAAGTTTTGAATGAAACATAAAACTGTCTGCTATGATACAACGATAACAAACTGAAAAAAATAGAAAGGACTCCGGGCCTGCGAACGTCAGCAAGGATACCTCGAATGTCCCTAGACTGGAAGCTCGCTCCCAGAATGCTACTGCTACTCAAATGCTGCTCCAACACCTGGATCTATGCAAAAAGATGCACAGAGTGTAGCATCAGCACAACCGACCCCATGTGCTGGTAAGTGCCTGGCCTAACCCCGGCAAAGTAATGATGAGGCTAGACCGGACCACCAAACAAACCTATGCAGTTCAAATATATATATACTCAATAGGAGAGAATATAGAAATTTAACAAGTCAAGAGGGAGGGGAGCATGGTGTAGGGGCTGTAGTAGTTTAAAATATAAGGTAAATAAATAAGGAATGAAATGTTACCACTACAAAGTCAATGAGAGTAATAAACCAAACATGGCACGGAATGTCCCTTCGTGCATTAATAATCAAAACGTGGCACGAAATGATCCTTCGTGCAAATATAATCAAAACATGGCACGGAATGTTTCTTCGTGCAATAGTAATCAAACATGGAACAGAATATTCCTTCGTGCATTAATAATCAAGGCATGGCACGGAATGTCCCTTCATGCATTAATAATCAAAATGTGGCACGGAATGATCCTTCGTAAAAATATAATCAAAACATGGCATGGAATGTTCCTTCGTGCAATAGTAATCAAACATGGCACGGAATGTTCCTTCGTGCATTAATAATCAAGGCATGACACGGAATGTCCCTTCGTGCGTTAATAATCAAAACATGGCACGGAATGTTCCTTCATGCGTAATATAATCAAAACAGGGCACAGAATGTTCCTTCGTGCATAATATAATCAAAACATGGCACTGAACGTTCCTCCGTGCATTAATAATCAAGGCATGGCGCGGAATGTGCATTCGTGCATTAATAATCAAAACATGGCATGAAATGTTCTTTCGTGCATAATATAATCAAAACATGGCACGGAATGTTCCTTTGTGCATAATATAATCAAAACATGGCACGGAATATTCCTTCGTGCATAATAATCAAACATGGCACGAAATGTTCCTTCGTGCATAATAATCAAACAATCGTGCACGACATCACCCATCGTGCTTTATCACTCAACCTCACCCAAACAGCAATCACAAACAATGGGGGCGAGGGGATAGACAAAAGTAATAGATATCCCGGCAAGGGAAAACACAAGTAAACAGTCAAATCCCGGCAAGGGAACAATAACAATAACTTTCACATCCTGGCGAGGGAGATAATCAAAGTACGTAAACAACCCAGCAAGGGAATAATCACATCTCTTTCTCTTTCTTTCATTTCTTACTCAATAGTTACTTATCATTCGAGCCAACGCTCCAAAGAGTTTACAAGTCATAAATTTCTTTCTCATACTCTTCACATTATATAGAGTTCACCAATTTAACAAGGAAGAGTCACAACAAAACCAGAATAAGCACAATAAGGACCCACGGTCATGCTAGACACCGGTGTATAGATACTCGTCACCATGCCTATACACCGTACTCAACATTTAGCAATTAGCAAATAATATTCTAATCCTATTCCCTCAAGCCAAAGTTAGATCAAACACTTACCTCAAAGACTCCAAAAATCAACTCAAGCCTCTAGTGTAGCTTTACCCCTCGAATTTGGCTCCAACTCGGTCAAATCTATGAAATCATGACCTTAAAATATTAATAATAGCTAAATAAACTAAAACCAATGCCTAAATATGAATTTCCAAGCTTTCTTCCAAAAATTCCAAAAATGCCCCCAGGCCCGCTTGGTCAAGACACGAGGTTCAGACCGAAATCAAATCCCCTACCTGAGCCCGAATATACAATTTATTTTTAAGTTCGACCCCAAAATGAGGTCTAAATTGAAGAAAATTAAAAAGCCCTAATTCTACCCTTCTTCCCCAATTTCTACCCTAAATTACATGATTTAGGCCTAGGATTTCAATAAATGTTGAAGGAAATGAAAGGAAACAAGTAAAGGATTACTAACCCACGGAGTTTTGGTGAAGAATCACTTCAAAAGTCGCCCCAAGAGGTGTGGAGAAGAAGGAGTTATGAAATTTGAAGTTTGTCCCGAAATGGTTCTGTTTTTATGAATTAAAAATCGCTGGGTGAAAATTACCCTACGCGTTCGTGACAGTAGGGTCGCGTTCGCGAAAGGCACAAGTTGACAACCACCGCGTTCGCGAGTGGAGAAGTGCGGACACGAAGAGGAAAAATATTGGGGTCCAAAGTTTGGCCTACGCGAACGCATTGAAGGGGTCTGTAGACCTACACGAACGCGAGAACAGCTTCGCGAACGCGAAGGAGGAAAATCTAAGGCATCGCGAACGCGGGAGAGAGGGCACGAACGCGAAGAAGAAAATGCCTGGGCACCTATTGCAGAATTTCTAGAACTCTTTCTAAGTTCTAAAACTTCCCGAAACACCTCCAAAACACTCCCGAGCCCTCGGGGCTCCTAACCAAACACACACACTAACTTGACAACACCCTCCGAACTTCACCGTCGATCAAATTGCCAAAATAACATCAAAATCAATGAATCAAACCTCAAAATCATCATTTTCATTTCAAACTTCTTAAACTTCTAACTTTAGATAATTAGGTCCGAAACACGTCAAATGACGTCCGATTTCGACCAAACTTCGCGTGAAGCGCTTAACACATATTTGAGACATGTACCGGGCATCGAAACCAAAATACGAGACCGATACCATAGTATTTTAATCAAATTTCATTTCCATTTTCCTTAATAATTTTAGAAAAATAATTTAACAGAAAAATTCTTTTACTCGGGTTCTAGACCTCGAATTTCGACTCCGGGCACATGCTCGAGTCCCATATTTTTCTACGGACCCTCCGGGACCGTCACATCACGGTCCGAGTTCATTTACCCAAAACATTGATCAAAGTCAATTTTAATTATATTAATATCAAAATTCTTCAAATTTTTCACAGAATGCACACATTTCAACATAAAAGCTTTTTCGGCTACACACCCGGACTGCGCATGCCAATCGAGGCAACTAAAAGTGAGGTTTTTAAGGCCTCGGAAGCATGGATTGAATGAGAAAACAGGTGATGACCCTTTGGGTCGTCACATGGGTAAACTTTATCTTCGAGAAATTTCGAATTTCGGGCACGTGGGCCCAAGGGCATTTTTGTCAACTTTTTGTTTGGGTTAGGAATTATTACAAATTGGGTTGTAAAGTTTAATTGAGAATATATTAATAGATTTGTATAATCAATGGCTAGTTTTGGAGGAATGTAGAATGCCGGTTATGAGTCTTCGGAGTGAGATGAGTCTCTTTTCTAACTTTGTAAGAGGAAATTGTCTCCATAGGTGAAATAATTAATTATGTGCTCGTATTTGTGGGGGCTACGTACGCACGAGGTGATGAGAGTACGTGCGTAGCTACTATTATGCTATTGTCCGGGTAGTTAGGACCTAAAAATATGTTATACTTGAATTATTTATGAACCCATCGGTAGCTTGAATTGCTTAAATCATTTTGAATTTGTAAGGGGATTACTAAAAGGATTAAACTTCATTTCTTAAAAATTATTAAAGGATAATTGGATTTATTTGGATAATTATTCCCCGATAAAATTCTAATTGGCTATTTGAGCGTGTGTATTATGTGTACCTGCGTAGCATGGATGATTCGCGAGCAGGGTGATTGTGTATCTTATGTGCATCTGCGTCACATGGATGATTCACGAGTAGGGTGATTGTTTATTTTATGTTGACCGCGTCGCATGGATGATTCGCGAGCGGGGTAATAGATGCATCTATGGTTCGTGCCGTTCGACTCTCGGCAGTGCACAGTGTACATTTCTGTTGGATCGGGCCGTCGCCTCGGTGTGATTTGCGCATGTTATTTGTCGCTTGAGAATTTTAAACGTGAAATTTGCGCTTCATGGCTTGATATAAATTTATAAGATAATAAGAAGTAAACTTGAAAATCCTTGATTATTTGTTAAAGGTGTTCACCTGTTTTTCCGCCTTGCGAGATAGAACTGCTATAAAATCCATGTTTTCCCCACATTTTTATTACACTATCATTGGACCTCTAGTAAGTGTCGAAGTTGACCATCTCGTCTCTACTTCTTCGAGATTAGACGGGATACTCATTGAGTACACGTTGAATACGTACTCATATTACACTTCTGTGCATTTTTGTTGCACACATATATGTACCTCTAGCAGTCTACTGAGCGTAGCAGCGTGGATAATTCTGGGACTTGGTGAGTCGCATTATTCGAGGCGACCCGTATCTAGTGTAGTCCCTTTCAGCACTTTATATTTATTTCCTGTCCGTTGTATTTCGGACGGAGGTTGTATTTTATTTTTCCTATCAGTAGATGCTCATGCACTTGTGACACCGGGTTCTGGAAGGATTTTGGATTATTCAGTATTAAGTCCTTTATTGACTTTAAGTTCATTTTTTTGTAAAATCTTTATTGTTTAACATTTTTTGTATAAGAAAAACATTTTCCGCAAGTACAAAAACTGAAAATTTAATTATGCATTTTTGGTTGGCTTGTTTGACAGCGATGTCCGGCACTACCACGACCCTTAGTAGATTTTGGGTCGTGACATGGAATTAGCAACACGTGAGTTTCATCAAATCTCCTACATTAATTTAATCTACTTCTTTACACGCATCTGGATTTGTAAGAACTCTTTAGATACAATAGTTACATTAGACACAACACAATTAAGTGACCTTAATTAACCTAAGTTTGGTCGGTTAACCATTATTAATGAATCATACAGGGCGCTTTAATAACCTTCCCTATAAGATTAATTAGAACCCTTACCCATAATCTTAAGTAAAGCAGATCATAAAAATAGAGTTAGTTTTAAGCACTACTCAGCTAAAATTGGTATCCTAATTCACCATTAACATAATTAGGTGGCGACTCTCTTAATTAATAAACCTTCAGAATTACCAATATGTTATACTCTAGTTTGACCGTGTTAAAATGGGGTATGACAGCTCTTTTTTAGAAGCAAGTACATTAGAGAATGAAGGTGTTTACCAAGCTTTTGGTGAAAAACAAGTCTTTGAGTAGTATATTGGCTATTTTTTAAATTTTTTTGTATGAGCTAAAAAATTGTAGGCTCTCCTAACAATAATTTATTTTTAATTTTTTTTAGGAGCAAAATAACCATGTAAAAATTTATATTTACTAGAATAATTAGTACTATAACTTTCTAGTTTTTAGAGTTACCCATTAAATCTATATCTATCTATAATATATCTATATTTATACTATATTAAAAGAACGAAGCCCCATCGAAATATAGTTCTCTTTATTTTTACCCTTTATAAGTGTATTTTGCATTAGATAAAATTATAATTATATACTCTAATTGTTATAAACAGAATTCTATTTATGGTGAATGTCCATATTTAGAGAGATTCTAGGGTTTATTACTTGGTGACTAAGTCAACCTCTCCCTATAAATAGAGGGTTCTATTCCATTGTAATTCATCCTATATCAATAAGAATTCCCTCTCTCTACTTTGCTCTACAATACTCCTTTTCTTTTATTATTTCATAACACGTTATCAGCGCGAGACTCTAACCAATTGAGTAGAAGCTTTGGGATTGAGCATAATCATTGTCAATTGTTCTATGAATTTCCTTCATGATTAAATTCTGGATTTAAGGTAAGTATTTTATTGTATTTTTCTCTTTTATTATATGCTTTGATTTTATATACAAGCAAAGACAATAAAGTTTGATTATAACTCTAATGGAGTTTGTAAGAAATTATAACCACCTAAAGTGGTAAAATTTCTGTGATGATCCGGCCCGTCGTCACGTGAGTTACCGTCCCGTTTTCCCCATATTATGTTTCTCTATGATTTAATATCAATATTTGAGTTGATCGGGTAGAGTCAGATTGGTTTTGGTTGGAAATGAAGCACATAGCCTCTTGGAAGGAAGCTTGTTTTGGAAAAGTCAACCGGAAGTTGACCATATAGTTATAAGGCTCAGACGTGAGTTACGGTTGTTCGGTTAGCTTTGGGGAAGGATTTGTGACTTAGGAGAGCGATCGGAATTGAATTTGGAGGTCCGGTGTAGAAATAGGCTTGAATTGGCGAAGTTGGAATTTTAGCGAATTCCGGTTGATAGGTGAGATTTTGATCCGAGGGTCAGAATGGAATTTCGAGAGTTGCAGTAGCTTCGTTAGGTGATTTTGGATATGTCTGCAAATTTTCAGGTCATTTGGACGTCGTTTGGTCGGGTTTTGATTAAATGAGAGTTTTGAAAGTTTAAAGAAAATTTAGGCTTGAATCCGTGGTAATTTGATGATTCTTGAGTTGTTGTATAAGTTTTTATGATTGGAACAAGTTCGTATGATGTTTCGGGATATGTTGGTGTCTTTGGTTGAGGTCCCGGGGGCCTCGGGATGAATTCGGGTGGTCAAACAGACTAAATTCTTTATTTGAAGATACCAGATTTTCAGTGGAAGTTGCAGAAAAAAATCCTTCTATGCGTTCGCGTGTGGAAGGATGCGAACGCGTAGAGTAACCTGGTAAGGGCCTGGAATTGGCCATCGCGTTCGCGTAGGGTCGGCTCGCGTTCGCGTTTAAGAGGAAGATTGTGTATCGCGATCACGTGGGGTCTAACGCGTTCGCGTAGTTGAAGTTCCTGGTGCATCGCGATCGCGGGCAGGTGGACGCATTCGCGTAGGGGAAAATTGAGGCCAGAGACATTTATTCATCGCGAACGCTGAAGGTCGATCGCGTTCGCATAGAAGGAAGACCTGGGCGTCAGATTTCATTTAAGGGTTATTTCACCTGCGACTTATGCCATTTTTTCCACCATTTTTACACTGCCTTGAGAGCTTGTTGATAGAATTTGAAGGGGATTTTGACGGGAAGTGATTGGAGGTAAGTCTCGTGACCTAGATACGTCATTTAATCGAAGAATCATCCATTAATTCTCTGAATTTGGGTATAAAATTGAAGAAATTAGGGCTTGGTTTTTGCAATGTAAATTTGGGATTTGGTGGCCCATTTGAACTCCGATTTTGATAAATTTTATATGTACGGACTCGTGGCGAGATGAAGATTCCAAAAATGTAAATTTCGTAATTTTTTGAGAAGCGGGCCCGAGGCTCGGGTTTTGCCAACTTCGTGTTTTTGGGTATTTTTCGTGTTCTTTCAATTAAGTTACGTCCCATTAGCTTATTATAACCTATTCTATGTGGTTTTGATCAGATTCTACACTCGAGGAGGCCAATTTGCGAGGAAAGCGCAAGGCGAGCTAGGATTTTAGCAGGTTTGAGGTGAGTAATGATTATAAATGATATACTGAGGGTTTGAAAACCCGTATTTGCACTATGTGGTGCTATGTTGAGATGAGATATGCGCCGTATGATGAGCGTGGTGATATTATTGCTAGGGATTTGGATTCAGTCCATCCCGATTGAGGATTTACTGTACCTCTTGACTGTGACTGAGTTTATATCTGTATATTTTAGGCTAGTTTCCATGTTTGGGGCCTTGTGCCGATTTGTAGAACCCTTAGGGGAGCCTGTTGAGCTAATTGACCACACTTTACCTGTTGAACACATACTCTCAGTTATATCCTTAACTGTAAAACATAATATGAACTGGTATTAGCAAATTGCACTCTAAATGAGTAACACCTAGGGTTGAATACCATGTCTTAGCTGAGGGGCCCGAGAGGCCAAGTCTATATTGACTAACAGGGGTCAAGGACCCCATAGTGAGGGTATTTGATATATTCTGGATCGGCTTGCACGCCGTAGCAGTATATACATATATTACATAGGACTGCACGCCGCAGTAGTATATATATACATATATGGATCTGACTGCACGTCGCAGTGATATATATATGAATCGGACTGCACGCCGCAGTGATGTATTATATGGATCGGACTGCACGCCGCAGTATTATAGCGCTTGGGATGAAGGAGCCCCTCCGGAGTCTGCACACACCCCCAGTGAGCGCAGTTGACTATTATATAGGATCGGGCTGCATGCCGCAACATTATATATATTATATTGGATCGGGCTGCACGCCGCAACATTTTGTATATTATATCGGATCGGGCTGCACGCCGCAGCAGTGTTAGTGTGGATCGGGCTGCGCGCCACAGTAGTGTGGGTAAATTGTTGGTCTGTAGGAGACTGTTACCATATGTTTCCTTTTTAGCAAGTGTTAATGCCCTTCTGTTATTTATAGAACTGCATAGCATTCTTACAGGATTTCCTTTCTTTCAGTTGTTATTTCTTGCTATTACTCACTGAGTTGGAGTACTCACTTTACTCCCTGCACCTTGTGTGCAGATACAGGGACCCCGGAGGTTTAGCTGGGATTATTTGCTACTGCTCGGTTCAGTGTCGGAGTATTCGAGGTAGCTGTCGGCGTCTGCAGGACCCGATTTTCTCCTCTTGTCATTTCTTTTACTCCCGCACTAGACTTGTTTATGTATAGGATGATATCCAGTTGTATCTAGAGGCTCAGACTTGCGACGCCAGATCTATTGGGCTGTTATTACTGTTATTTTGGTTTCTGCACTATTTTGTTATTAAGAAAATGAGAGTTTGTGCTTAATTGGTAATTTTAAGTTTAATAATTGGGATGGAACTGTTAAATGGTCGGGCTTGCCTAACAAGGTGTTGGGTGCCATCACGATCGGGGTTTGGGTCGTGACAAGTTAGTATTAGAGCCTAGGTTACAAGGTCTCGCGAGTCATGAGTCGGTTTAGTAGAGTCTCGCGGATCGGTACGGAGACGTCTGTACTTATCCTCGAGAGGCTGTAGAACCCTTAGGAAACGCTTAATATTTTTGGAATTCTTGTCGTGTGACTTTGTTGATCCGAGAACTAAATTTCTATACTCTATTCTCTCGCAGATGGCAAGAACACGTACTACCGGACATGGCGGACAACCACCAGTGCCACCCACTAGAGGCCGTGGACGCGGTCGTGGTCGTGGTCATGGTCGAGGCAGAGCAGCAGGGGCAACACCAGTTGACCTACCAGTTGCCCCTATTCAGGATCAGCCTCCATCTGTAGAGACTCCAGTAGCACCTGCTCAGGCACCAGCTATGCCTATTGTGATTTCGGGTCTTTAGGAGGCCCTAACTCAGATTTTATCGGTTTGCACTGGCCTGGCACAGGCAGTCTCGGCCACTACCGCAGCACCTACATCTCAGACCGGGGGTGGTTATCAGACCCCCGCAGCTCGCACTCCAGAGCAGGTAGTGCAGGGTCTACAGACACCAGAGGCGCCACCAGTTCAGCAGGTTTCCCCAGTCATGCCAGTGGCCTCAGTTAAGCCGGTTGCACCGGTTCAGGATGTTATGGTTCCAGTTATGCCAGACGATGAGCAGCATCGTCTTGAGAGGTTCAGCAGGCTTTCACCTCGTACATTCAATGGTATTCCGGGCGAGAACGCCCAGGGCTTTCTCGACAAGTGTCGACGTATGCTCCGTACAGCAGGGATCCTAGAGTCGAGTGGTGTATCATTTACCACCTTTCAGTTCTCAGGAGCAGCCTTTACATGGTGGGAGGCATATGAGCGCCACAGGCCGGCAGGTGCAGCACCATTGACATGGCAGGAGTTCTCCATTATTTTTCTAGAGAAGTGGGTACCACGGTCATAGAGAGAGGAGCTGCATAGGTAGTTTGAGTGGCTCTGTCAGGGAGATATGTCTGTGACGCAGTATGAGGTGAGATTCTCAGAGTTAGCTCGTTATGCTCCATGGATGGTACCGACTGATCAGGAGAGGATCAGGCGATTTGTAGACGGACTCATTTATCCCATCCGTATTTTGATGACTCAAGAGAGGATCCTGAGCCATACCTTCGAGGATGCAGTGGATATTTCTCATGATATTGAGACGGCTCGCCATCAAGAGAGAGAGGATAGGGAGGCCAAGAGGCCTCGAGGATCAGGTAGCTTCAGTGGTGCTCCGTCTAGGGGCCAGGTTCAGTGAAGCAGAGGTCGATCTTCCAGGCCTCATCAGTCAGCTCGCTCAGAGTATCGTGGGTCATATTCTGGTCGGCGTTATCAGGGCTCTCAGCAGAGTCAACCATCTCTTAGTGCACTTCCAGCGCAGAGTTCGTCTCATGGCCCATCAGTTTAGGGTTCATCCCGGCCGAGTGCATCATCTAGACAGTCTGGCACGAGGGGTTCCCATCAGTCCCAGTTACCAGCACCCGGGAGTTGTTATGAGTGTGGTGAGTTTGGGCATATGTGGAGGGAGTGTCCTCGCCGTGCATCCAGTTCATCTCAGCAGAGGGGCCAGCCCTCATCTTCTGGCCCAGTATCTTCAGCACCCGCCCCACCAGCTAGGGGTGAGGGTCAGGCAGGTAGGGGTCACCCTAGAGGGGGAGGCCGATCGGGTGGTGGTCAGGCCCGATTCTATGCTCTCCAGGGCCGTTCAGATGTTGTTGCTTCAGATGTTGTTAACACAAGTATTATTTCAGTCTCCCACAGGGATGCCTCAGTTCTATTTGATCCTCGCTCCACATATTCCTATGTATCTTCATACTTTGCTCATCATTTGGGGACGACCCGAGGGTGTCTTGCGTTACCTGTGCACATATGTACCCCGGTGGGCGATACTATCATTGTGGACCATGTATATCGGTCCTGTCTTGTTACTATTGGGGGTCTGGAGACCCGAGTTGACTTACTGCTATTGAGCATGGTTGATTTCGATGTTATTCTGGGCATGGATTGGCTATCTCCGTGCCATGCTATTCTAGACTGTCACGCCAAGACTGTCACATTGGCTATGCCGGGTATTCCGAGGATCGAGTGGCGTGGTATGACTGGTTATGTACCCAGCAGGGTAATCTCTTTCTTGAAGGCCCAACAAATGGTTGGGAAGGGATGTTTATCATATTTGGCATTTGTGAGAGATGTTGGAGCTGAGTTTCCTAGCCTTGATTCTGTTCCCGTCGTGAGGGATTTTCCAGACGTATTCCCAGAAGACCTGCCGGGCATGCCACCGGACAGGGATATTGATTTTGGTATTGATCTGGTGCCGGGCACTCATCCTATCTCTATTCCTCCCTATCATATGGCACCAGCTGAGTTGAAGGAGTTGAAGGAGCAGCTTGAGGAATTCCTAGATAAAAGGTTTATTTGTCCTAGTGTGTCACCGTGGGGTGCACCGGTCTTATTTGTGAAAAAGAAAGATGGCTCAATGAGAA